>JACEFZ010026010.1:0-21149 GCA_014155875.1 Cepaea nemoralis | reverse complement strand
TGAAAAAGGGGGAAACAAAAAACGCATGCACAAAATTATACAACAATATTGACAAGCTAATAAATCATATCATTCTGAGAACATAAATATCATGGATACAAGCAATTATGTTGACCCATAAGATATTTACACATCATTTTCAGTCTGCTACATTGAATTCCTAACTGATATATTAAAACAGTGATACATGCAATATTATCACTATTATTGGAATCAAACCTTCTAGAGATTTATTGTGGGTTTACATGTCTGGACAGTTGCCCTCATATAAGAGACAGGGTCCATTAAACAACACCATAAAACCTTCAAGAATTGGGTCTGATTTGCGAGAGGTCACCCCGGATTTTAATACCAACATAGAGATCCCAAAAGTGAGTCTTATGCAGGGTATACCCAAAGTTTGTATCCCGTCATCAGGGCAACAGGTATGTGAGCCCCTAGCAGGTTAGTACCAGGGTTTTAAATCCGAGACGAGTGTTCTTTTTCCCAGGGTTTATAGTCCGGAAAGAGCAACCCAGTGGTGTGCCAGGTTTTCCAGGGTCTATATCCCGGAAAGAGCCACCAGTTATGTGACATGTTTGATTGAGTTGCCAGAGGACCTAGTTTGTAGTGTTCTCTGGAGATATATCTTGAATAATAAATAACAAGGTAAAGGATATGATTTAGCACGTTTTGTCTAGAGGTCACTCAAATGAGCTAATCATTCTCGCAATAGCCTTTTTGGAGAACCATTTTCTTTGGCTCAAACCCCCACTGTGAGACCACTATGTATCTACACAGAAATTTATAAAAGAAGTAAAATAGTTCACCCAAGGCCAGAGAAGATCTGAACTATTAGCCCCTGCACAACTGAGGATCCCTCTCACTCAACATAATGTTGCCAGTGTGCTGTTCGTCCGTCACATAGATCTTCTATATATTTTGTCATGTTGTGACCTATATCAGTTTGTCCCTTTTCTTTGGGATTGTAGGATTCATTTATTTGTAGACAAACAAACTTCAACAATAACTGTACATAACATCTGTTGGACAGGACATCTACATGACAGTTTCTTGACAAAAGTGGAACATACATTCACAAGGAATTGTGTACACCAGCCATTGTACAAGACTTACATCATACGAGATACTTGACAACATCTATACAAGACTTTTCACAATATGTATAACCAACCACAGCACTTAAGACAGACACCAGAGACAACACTTGACAGCAACTGTACAAGAAATTCACTGGGGACATGTACTTAAAACACTGGTTCATGGAATACACAATTTATTGAGTTGATGGTGAGTCGAGTGATGACCATTGTCTCATCTCCTGTCATGTCAACACTTCAATTATTGCATAGAAAATGCATAAAATATGTCACACATGCAGGTTGATAAACAAGATACAACACCTCCCCATTACTCCACCACCCAATAATAAACTTTCCTCCACCTCTCCTCTCTAATTACCACTACACCATTGACTTTTATCTCTTCTTCCACTGTTAATGAGGGAAAACCCAGGTAAGCCATAACCTGGGGCAAGCATAGGGACCTTCTGCTCCACTGGTCTGTTTAATCCTTTTAGCACCTATGATGGGTGTTGGACAGCTCAGGTTGCAGTTTTCCCCATGATGATTTTCCAAGTCTGACTAATTATCCCCTACTGTCACAGTTTGAAGAAAAGCTACAACCCTGTCTTTCACTGGTGAGTTGACTGTTCATGAAGTTGAGACTTAGGAATCTGTTCTCATTTTCCTGTAGAGGAAGATCTAAGATACAAATATGTCCCAGTCTTCTTCCTTCTCCTCAGTCTATCTCACGTACTTAACATACAAGTCTTCATTCTGAAACACTGTGTGAGCACCAGGCTGGAGATTAACTAAGATAAGTCCTAGCCAAACAATCCATTGTCCCAGTCATTTCACCAGATTTCCCGAATGAGGTTCACCACCATAGACTTGTTGTTTAGTTCTCAGATGACATTTGATTGACTCAAAGATCACTGTCCAGTTCACCACTATTATAGTGCTTCAGATTGTGTGATGCTCCCATTTATGCATTCAGCTGTTGAGAGCTGAGAGAAAATTCTTCTTAGATTCTCCTGCCTTTTGATAGGGAGTCACTTCTGGATCTAGGACTTCTGTTTAGTTGTCCCAGATGATATATGGATGGCCTCTCCACCATACTGTTCTCTGTCGATACATAAAATGGCACAACATCTCTTTACATATGTTAAAAGATAATGTTATTATACATCAACAGACACAGATTGGGGATGGGGAGGAAAAGGATGGGTGTGGTCCCAACACACCTCTCCTAGTTTGATGATGATGTGAATTTCACTGTGATGTACTGTGGTAATCACAAGACCATATGTTGAGACAGGGGTAGCTTAACACAATTACAAGCATTTATGTGGACTAAGTTCCACCATGTTTGAACCACAGTAGACCTGGGCACAAGGAGGACCAGACACAGTACAGCAATCATTGTGACATAGCAACATGGGACAGGCATTGCGAAGGGAAATGGAAAATAGGCATTTACAACTGCAATATGCATTATGTATTAACTAATGGCATTTACCCAATTAGCAGACCAGACATCCATTCCAATGGCTGTGATGTTGGTGCATGAATGTCCTATTCCATATACACTTACACAGCAATGCCAGACCTCACCCCTTTTTCACCAGACTTGTCTCACAGGTACATCATCATCATCATGTGCTCTTTCCCCACTGAGTAATGTCCACAGTAGGTAACAGAAGCTCAATTGCATAGCAATGGTTCACATATGCACCAAGCACATATGTGGAAAAACATGTTTAGTCCTTGTAAATTTGCATGAGCCATACATTATATTCAGCCGACTAAGACACAGGTTCACACACCTATGGTTCTCTTAGGAACTAGTTTATATGAACCATCCAACAGTAGAGGTAACAGTGTAATACTTCAAAGAGAAATTATAGTAATTCTCTTGAGCTTATAGCGACCAGGCATCACATGGACTTAGCAATTCTGGCGTGCCATCACCGTCCTGTTTACATATGGATATTTGAAGCATCTTTCTTTCTACTAATGTGAGAGGCTACTTATCAAAGCACCAGCTCATTCACTCCATCATTCTCAGCGTTTTACAAAGGAACGTGTACATGTTTCATCACTCATTCCAAGTCAGACTGCCATGTTAACTCGCGAGAGCAAAGGTACAGTTGATTCAAGAATAAGTCATCCCAGGCATGAAGAATGCACAAGGGGTTTGGGTTTGCGAATTTGCATGAGTGTACTATACATTCATCAAGCATACGCAACCAGTCACAACAAGGGATTGATATGCACTTGGAGTATACAGCGTGAAAGACAGGTCAAGGTTGAAGAAGCAGTATTCAGAATTCTGGCGCACAGAAGTTCTGGTTTTCACTTTTCACATTTTATTCATAAAATACTCTTATATTCTTCTCATTCGTTCACTAGGCACAACTACAACATTAAAGTATGTTTTAAAGTGGTACCTGTTGTCCAGAGAACAATATATTGTTGAATCTTTAAGGGCATTGTTGGGTCATCACATCACACTAGCGACCGCTCCCGGTGAAATCCCCGCTCAACTAATTAGATTTTAAAATATGGCCCAGGAATAGCGTGGGCTCATTACTGATTAACCAATCAAAACCAAGCGCATACCTCTGCCCTCCCCCAACTCGTTCTAGAACATACGATCTAATAATAGCCCGTCTATTTGGGATGGTCCCCGTTAAGACTTAAAGTATCTTTATGAAATGTGTCGGACTGGGAATGGGGAATTCTGTTCCATCATGCTGTGACGAAACGGCTACAGATCGGCATATCTCTGCATAATAGCCCTTTGAAGGGAGTGCGAGGCGTTGGTCTCCCTTGAATTTAATGTCAATTAATAGGGGATTTCCCTAGAAAAATAGTGCGGGGGCGGAGCTATTCTAGTTATTTATAGGAGAATCTAGAATGTTCCCGCAAGTGCGTACGTGGGAAAGAGCTCTAAGTTCACGGGTGCTTCATGCAGCACGGGGTTGAGAGAACATATCGTGACTCTGGGTTTCTCCGTGAATCATGAAAGTCACGCGGCCCGGGTAGGCGTGTGGAAGGCGCACTGACTTTGTCGTGAGCAGTCGCCCACCAAACCTCAGCGTAGGCAGATCGCAGCCAACAGGCTGATGTAATTTTGATGTCAATATTCGCGGCCAGTGCGGACATCGGCAGTCAAGTTGGTGATTCTTCAATCACAGGTTAGTTGAATACTTATTCTATTATTTAACTGTTGTCGTGATGCCGTGCTGAGTTCCCGGAATGAATTGCCGTCGAAAAATTGAGTTGTCGCGTAGCGTTATCCGTTACAGTTGGCGGTTTGCATATTTAAGTAGGCTTTATCGATCAGCGATGTAATGTGGTACCTGACGGAACAAGCCGTATTCCACAGCGAGTGTTGTGTAAATAAAATAGGCCGAACGATGTGCTTTACAGTGTGTAGCAGTTACTAGTTTCGTTTATTAATTACGCAGGCAAGGCGACAGTTTGTCAGTCATTACATCAACATGCTAGACGCTGTAAATGATAAGGTAGAGCTTATTATTAGAGAGGTGTAATGTGCTTCGTGACATTAGAATGATAATTTAATTGTTCTATCGGTGATGGTGATTTTTCGAGGAATCAAGGTGAGATCAGCAGTGGTGTATTTGCTGTGTGCAGATAGTAGTGTTATTCCGTGTAAGCCGAATGGTGTGGCATCGGTAGGATAACAGTTGATAGGAGGTATTCATGATACTATTGTTACTGCTTGTTGTCATGTCCGTCCGCTAGGATGACCGTGCGTGTTCCATCTTACGTTGGTCTAAGCTGACTGAGAGGTAGGCCGGTACGCCCAACCTGTTAAGTTACAGGTCCGACCCAATGCAATCGTGCATATCCGATGAGTGAACATACCCGATCGAGGGTGATGCGGCACTCCGTAATTCGAGGCCGTGGTGTCTAGATAGATCGAGGTTTGAACCTAACCGTTTCTGTCTCTAATATTCTACTCTTCTGGAACCCTGATGCGGTTCATGGAGTACTTGGAGTACTGTCGTGAAGTAGTAGTATATGAAGGGAATACTCCCCCCCCCCCCCCCCAAAAAAAAAAAGGTGGAGTCAAAGTTTGGTAGTGGAGTCTGGAGGTTTGCTACATTGGATGACGTGACTTAAGTCGTCACGGGGCAAGGTACACGGGACCCACAGTAGCTGTGGGAAAGTGTAATGGTGGATGGCCACCACAGCTGTGCTCGACCGGCACAGGTATGACTGACCTGAAAGATAGTCAGTGAATACAAGGGCAACTCAGGATCTGGGGCAGGGATCCCAGACCTGACACTATGGCTGTGATATGATTTGGTTATTTAAGTGTAACAAGTCATGCGTTCTCCTTGGTTAATGCTATAGTAATGAATTATCAGGAGGATAATTCATTATGGTCATATAGTTAATAATGTGTGTAATTGATCAGTCCATGGGTTAAGGGACTGATGAATTGATGAGTCTGTCAGGAAGGAGATGTCCGGCTGGACACCTTCTCGATACAGTAATCCCTACACTGAAAGGAAAGTAAGTGCATATGTTGATTGATGATGGAAGATGAAACCGGATTGGACTGGCACCAGGCGAAGGATGCTTGACAGAGTCATACAGTCGACTCTGGTGCTAGGGGTTATATGTAGCCCAGAAGTGTTACTTGACTGAACAGGTGTGCTATTGCTTTTTCTACCATCATTATGCCTATATATTATAGTGACTAAGTAGATCTATGATGATGATTTCATACTCATGTTGGTAGACATGAGGAATGTCTGAGAGGCAGGTGACAGGGTGGAGATGCTGGTAGTCTTTGTTGTAGTTGAGTACTCACACCAACCTCTCCGTGTTTCAGGATCTGTTATTACTATACAGAAGAAGATTCAAGAGCTGCACCATGAGCTCTATGGGCCCACTCATTCCAGTGCCTATCCAGAAGTTGATTGAGGCCATACTGGGAGTGGTCGTCTGATTCTGCGAGATCAATGTTGGAAGGAGCTGAGTGCTGAATAAGTCGGTAGGTCTAGGTTAGGACCTCCGTCAAGAGTCCGACGAGTGTCATCCGATCCTGAGGGGATCCAACACTGAAACGTCTGGTGATTCTAGCTAGTGAAGCACTGGTGACATTCAACCTCAGGGTAAACCTTGGTGATTACAAGGTCAGGAACTTTCAAGTTGAGTAACGTGATCAGTGTTACCGGTCACCATGACCTGTGTTATATGCTTCTAGCCCGGCTGGGTTATGGGACACCATGTATCAGTTGATGCTTAAATAGTGTTTCTACATTGGTTACCTTTATGAAGCCAACATGTGGTCCAGTGAACTAGGACATTGATTACAACATTGGTGGGAACACCAGAGTGACATGTTTGTTAAGGTAGGGAGCTACCTCATGCCAATGTGATGAACTGTTGACAATGTTTGTGAAGGTAGGGAGCTACCTCAGTCCAACGTGGTGAACTGTTGACAGTGTATGCTAGGTTGTGATTTATACCCATTGATCAGGGTAGTTACATGATACTGTGTGAAGATCTGTTTGTCCAAGGACATGGAACTAAGGTGAAGTGTTTAGTCACCTGATAGACTTTACCAGTGACATTGTGTGTTCAGGTGGAGCAACCGCACATTGTGTAGGTGACATATCAGTGTGTGGGTCACTTATGAGATAGAAGAGTGACCTGGCTCTTGTGTATTTTGAGACGGTGCTACATGTACTTTTTCTGCAAGTGGGAGACCGCTAATATGCTAGGGTCGGCCCAGACTTCATCAGGAGGGTGACGAGGGAAATAGTACGACAGCAAGGAAGGAGCCTTGTTCATCGGTGCAGTGTCAGTCAGGCAGTGGTACTGCGCTTGATCAGCCCTTGCTTGGTTCTCTGTGTGAAGAGGGAACTTTGGAGAGGCAGCAGACCTTGGAGTTCCGGTCCACTGGAGGAGCCTGGGTGAGTCGCTACCACGACTGGACAACCGCACGAGCTATCGTCCGCCTCCATGATGATTACTCATCTGCGTCTTTGATCTTGTACATAGTATCTTCAAGTCTGGCTTTCAGCCATCCTTCTCTGTGTTGTGGTTGACTTAGTTCAGAATTAAAATTTTGTTCTCTTAGCTATGACTTTGTGCAGTGATATGACTGGTGTCTGGTCCGAGCCCCCTTGGGGTAGGGAACCCTAGGTGAGGGAGGGAAGATTAAGCTGTCCCGGCTTGTGTGGGGCCTGGTAGATGTAGAGTGCTATTGAGGTGGTTGGAGCAAAGGCAGGGGATAGTATCTATCGTGGCAAACCAGACCAAGCCCCGGCGGTCTTGTCACACATGCTACAAAGGCCAAAGAGAAGATGGGTGCAGGATGTGGCGGATGATCTCCAGATGGGTGTAACTGAAGTGGGTCATCTTGCTTATGATCGAGAGGTTTTCCGGAAGGTTGTTATGGGAGCGAGGTTCTGCATAGGACATACTACTGAATGAATGACCTTTGTTCCATCTTGTTGTCTGATAATTGCTGGTGTTGTGTATCAGACTACAGTTACAGTGCTGTGATGGAAAATCACTGGTACTGTGTTGGATGATTATCCATGCTGTCATGAGGATCACTGGTACTGTGTTGGATGACTACCCATGCTGTGATGGAAGATCACTGGTACTGTGTTGGATGACTACCCAAGCTGTGATGAAATATCACTGGTACTGTGTTGGATGACTACCCTAGCTGTGATGGAATATCAATGGTACTGTGAAGGATGATCATGTGTATGTTTATTCATGGGGATGCCTATTTTGTCATTTCATCTAATCATGAATTTTATATATTAGGGCATTGGCATTATTAATCAGATGTTGTTGTATCTTTATAATTACATTACTCTGATTCCCTGTACACTGACGTGAATTTCTTCTGATATCTCTAAATCGTTGTTTTTTCCTGTTAGCCGTAGAGATAGAATGAGATTCTCTTTATCTTCTTATTCCTCTCTTCTTCTACGGCCCATGAACAGCCGGTGTTGTGATATTATCTCTATCATTTCTGTGCGGTTACACAAAGGTACCTATAAACTGTATATGTACGTTTGATGAGCTGTAGCTTCACCAGTGACCCCTAGTCCTCTGCTTTTCTTGTGTTTCAATAGGATTTTAATTATGTTTATAATGTAATGTCTTTCTCATTTTCAGATCCCGTGTACTTCACCCTTAATTATGGCTAGTAGGAAAAGAAAAGTGGATGCCGAGTGAGGAGTAAAGTACTTCTTTGTGGAAACAAAGGACCAGAAAACCAGCTGCGTAATATGCAGCGAAAGTGTTGCCGCTTTGAAAGAATACAATCTTCAGCGTCACTACGAAACAAAACATCCATCAACATATTAAAAGTTTTCTGGAAAATTACGCTCTGGGAAATATGAGACCATTAAGCGTAGTTTTGAAACGCAAAGAAATCTCTTCACGAGAATATTTGCTGAAAATGAATGTGTCACCCGTACAAGTTACAAGACAGTGCATAAGATGGCAGAATGAGGAAAACCGTTTACTGATGGCAACGTCATTAAAGAGTGTGTGTGATCGAAGCAGCAAATGACTTGTGTCCTGAGAAAGCCGATTTGTTTGGAACTATCAGACTTTCGGCAAGTTCAGTTGTGCGGAGAACAGAAGAACTTGGAGACTACATAGTGCTACAGATACGCGAGAAAGCTAGGAACTTGTGGTATTCTCTGGCGATGGATGAGTTTACTGATCTCTCGAGTACGTCACAACTTCTCGTGTTCATTTGTGGTGTCAATTTGGACTTTCAGATAACGGAAGAGTTGGCGTCCGTTTGCAGCATGCATGGAACAACAACTGGGAAAGTCATTTTCGTGGAAGTGCAAACAATTTTCCAAGACTATAACCTTCGGTGGAATCAGCTTCGAGGTGTTACAGTTGATGAGGGAAAAAAACATGACTGGAGTGAGGAAGGGTCTGTTGGAACAGATTAGGACTCATTTGGAAGATTTGCAAATTCCGGGTGCTCTGTTCATACACTGCATCGTACATCTGCAAGTACGCTGTATGAAAGATTTAGATATTTCTTGTGTACTGAAACCAGTAGTTTCTGCTGTGAACGTCTTCCCCCCCGGGGGAAAAACTTTTTGGCCACCTTCATTCCACCTTTTTTTTTTTTTTTTTTTTTTTTTTTTTTTTTTTTTTTTTTTTTTTTTTTTTTTTTTTGGGGGGGGGGGGGGGGGGGGGGGGGGGGGGGGGGGGGGGGGGGTTTTCTTGAAAGGAAATTATTTGAATTTTTTGGAACCTTGTCTTACAACTTTTTAAAAAGGAAGGTGGCCCACTGGGGTAAAGTTTTTGGCTTCTTTTTAAAAGCTTCCAAACCCAAAAAGAGGGTTTTTTTGAAAAAAAAAAAAGTTTCAAAAATTTCAGTCCTTTTTTGGCTGCTTGTTTTGGTTGGGATATAAAGGGGCTAAATTAAATTTTTTGGGGGGGTTCCCTTCTTGAAAATTTTTGGAGAAAAAAAAATTTAATAAATTTTTGTTGGGCCCTTGGGGGTTTTTTTTTTTTTTGGTTTGGGGTTTTGTTTGGTTTTGAATTGACCCCTTTCCCAAAATGTTTTTTTAACCCTTAAATTTTTCCGTTTTTTTCCGGGGAGTTTGGGGGGTTCAAACTTAAAATTTATTTTTTAAAATTATTTTGGGAAAACTTTTAAAAGGAAAGTTTGTAACCCCAAATTTGTTTGGTTGTTGATGCTTTGGCAATTTTTGTTAGGAATTTAAACCAAAATTGTTTTTTAAAAGCCCCCGGGCACCCAAACTAAGTTTTTTCCCAGGGAAGGGTTGTCCGGGGCTGCCTTTTTTTAACCGTCCCTTTTGATAATTTTGGGGGTAAACCCCAAAATAAAATTTTTGTTGGCCCGGTTTGGTTTGGGGGTTTGGTTTGGTTTTTTTGGACATTAAACGTTTCCCGAAAATTGTTTTTTTTTTTTCCCAAAAGGGTTTTCGGACAAAATTAGGTTTTTGGTTTTTGGGAAAACTTTTAGAACCCGGCAAGGCGGGACTTGGAAGAGGAAAAAGGGGCCTTGTTTTGAGGGGCCCCCAAATAAACATAGATAAAAACCCAAGGCAAGTTGTTGCTGTTTTTGTATTTGATAATTATTGGGGTGAACTCCCCCCGGGATAAAAAAGCGGGGCTGGCCCCAAACTGGCCCCTCAAAAAGGGTTCATACCCATGGCCAAACTAAGTTATTGGGGCCCGGGAAAACCCGGGCCCAAGTTCCCCCTTGGGTTTGGGCAAGAGGAAGGGACAGGGTTTTTGGGGGCCGGTTTCCGGGGGCCAATAAAATGTTTTTGGTGAAGGGCAAATTTTGATGTAAAATTTTTATTTAACTATCTTGATTGTTTACCCTTTTTAAACCCCACGGAACCAAAAAAAAAATGCTTTTCTAGCGAAAAAAGAATTTTCCTGGTCCCCGAGCTCAGCCAGTGGAGAAAGGTGCCTTTTTGGGGGAAATTTTCCTTTTTTGGGCATAAAATTTTTTTAAAAGACAAATTTTTCCATTAAAATTTTTTAAACAATAAAATTATTTTTTAACTTTTAACTTTACAATTTACAAAAAAGGGGAGTTCTGGGTTTAAAAAGAATTTAATCTACCCTTGAAACTCAAGCGTCCTCACCTTCCTAAATTTTTGTTTTTTGTAAATTATTTTTTGCATATTTGATTTTTTTAACCAACTAATTGTTTTTATTTACAAAATTTTAAAAGGGAGGTAACCAAATTTTTCCCAACTCCCAACATTTTTCTGGGATTTAAGTTTAAAAACATCCCCAAAAATTAAAAAAAAAAATGTTTTTACCTTAATAAATGCTTTTTGACAATTTTTTTAAAATTAGGTTTAAAAAAAACCTTCATTTTTTTTCACAAAAAAAGGAGAAAAAATTTTTCCCTAAAAAGGGTTTTAAACAAAAAACCCAAAAGGAAAAAAAAAATGCAAGCAGAAAAAAGAAAATTAAAATTTAGGAAAAGAAAAAAAAATGCAAAGGGGAAACAGAAAAAAAAAAAATTCCCCGGGGAAAAAAGGCGAAGAAAAGAAAAAAAAAAAGGCAAAGAAAGAAAGCAAAAAAAAGTTAAAAGGGGCGGAAAAAAGAAATTTGAATCCCAAGAAAAGAAAAAAAAAGAAATTTGGGGGCCAGAAGAAAAGGGAAAAATGAAAGAAAAGGAAAGAAAAAAAATCCAAATGGGGGCCTTAAAGGGGGCCCCCAAAAAGGAATTAATCCGGCCAAAAAATTTAAAAAATTTGGAGTTGGCCCAAAGGTTCTAATAAGTAAAACAAAGAGGGAAAAAAATTTTTCAAGAAAACCTTAAGGCGCTTGGAACCCCCCTAAAATTTTAGGCCAGGGGCCCCCAAAATCAAAAACAAGGGGTTTTATTTAAAAAACGCTTTTTAACCCATTTTTTTAAAGAAAAAGGCGGGTCCAAACAAAATTTTCCCAAAAGTTTAACCCCAAAACCAACCTTTAAATTTTTTTAGTACGAAAGGTTTAAAAAAATTTTGGAAATTACCCCAAAACCAAAACCCAAATTTAAGTTATGAACAAAACTTTAAAACAAAAGGATTAATTTTTTAAAAAAACGAACAACACCCAATGACAAACTTAAAGAGCTCATTATTATAGACAAATAGTTAGCACCATCCCACACCTTTTGCTAAGTTCTTAAAACAAATGGACTGTAAAAGTATTCAGGAAATTGAGTCCAAGGGGAATGCATTTTTCACAGCAAATAGGGACATTTTTCAGCTGAACATAAGTCACAACGATACAGCAGCAGCAGTAGTGAACACCAAATACTCCAAACAAACAGAGAGTAAATTTAAACCGCGGACCAATGTCGGTAAAGTAGCGAAATGCCAATATTGCGGTTTGAGTCACGACACATACTCTATGTGCGACAAATCGCCTAACTATCCTCACCACCTCAAAATGATGGTAGAGAAGCAGAAATCTAAGCGCAATGCTTACCAGAGAGCGGTCAAATGCTTCTTTTGCCGGAGTTTTGGCCACTATAGTCGCTTCTGTGATGGACGAAAGTTATTGAAACAGGCCAATGCTGCACTAGTAGAAACGTCGTCTGATGAAGAGATTGAATCACTGAATGATTGTGATAATCAACACGACAATGAAAGCGAGCTTGGGAATGCTGTACACATTATTAACACCATTACAGACAGTAAGTGTAGCACCTGTACGAAATTCCAACTTGACACAACATTACTATGTGGCCACACTATCCCTATTTCAAATGAAACAGCCAAAGCTGCTTTGTCATCTACAGGCAAGCTAGTATTTTCAACAGGGTTTGTAAATAACAAAAAGTGCACATTAATTCGGGATTCCGGCGCAACGCTCTGTGGGATTAAGAAAACATTAATAGACACTAAAGACTACACAGACAAACATGTGACTTGTCGCACATTCTCAGGTACTATAGAGAAATACCCCCTTGCTCTGGTCGAAATTCGAACACCGTTCATATCAGGACAAGTATTGTGCGCTGTCCTTGAAAATCCAGTCGCTGATATTATTCTTGGAAATTTGCCCAACATACACCCATGCTCTGAAAAGGAAATCAGAGAATGGGAGCAAAAACACGGTATCCACCACACAAACAGCGATGCTACAGAGAAACACCATTCATGCTTGTCTCAATCTGCCAAAAGACCAAGGGAGACAACCACTAAGGTAATTCAGAAAGAATTCACCGAGGTGTACAATGCAGGGGCGGTCGAATCTATGAGCGATACGACCGAATTAAAACCTCGAATTGAGGATGCTACCGAGCTACCAAGTACCAAACCTGTAAATGTGCAACAAAACACACAACATACAAATGCAATAACACGACAGACAACCCAGAAAACCAACACTGACCAACTGCAGGAATCATTAGAAATAATAGCGCCAAACTCAACTAACATCAATTTTGGAAATGAACAGAAAACAGATCCTACACTTGCACCATACTTTAAGTTAGTAGGACTTAACCCAAAATTAACTAAGAACGCATCGTGGACATTTAGGCTACAGAACAATATCTTAACTAGGTGTTACACAACAAAACAGACCACGATACAGCAAATATTGTTACCGCTAGCACATCGAGACAAAGTTCTAAAAATAGCCCATGACTCACCTTTTGGAGGTCATATGGGATACGAAAATAACCAGGTCAATTGTCCTGACCCAGTTTTATTGGCCAAAGTTTGACCAAGACATTAAAACGTTTTGTACATCTTGTGTTATATGTCAGAAACTGGTCAAAAAGGGGAATAACCCTACTGCATTCGCTTTAAATAGAAACTTGAAATTATTCCATGTAAATATGTTGAAACCATACTATGCTAGACAGGACATTGAGACAAATGAACAGACGCAACGAACTGGTGACAGAGACGAAACGACAATTTCCCAACGGAATGACACCTCGACAAACGAAGCATCGTTAACGACACACTCTTACGACGACGAAAACGACGGAGACATATGGACATTACCGACAATCTGTGATATCAACAACGACGACAAATTGGACGACATATTAACGATTGATCTCGACGACGACGACAATGACATCGAGGACAATTTACAAACGGTAGCATCTGTGATAAATCAGACAGACGTGGACAATACTGAAATCCCTGTACCAATTATGACTGACGACGGGAGTATAAATGACATACAGATCTCTGACACTTTGACACAACAACAGCGACAAGACATTTTGACTCTCCTTGACGAGTATAAACCTATCTTTTCTAAAAAAAACCTGGACCCACTGATAAAATAACACATTCAATTGTGCTGACAGATCTGAGACCGGTCAAATGTAGACCATATTCGATTCCTCTCCA
Source organism: Cepaea nemoralis (assembly GCA_014155875.1). NCBI lineage: Eukaryota > Metazoa > Mollusca > Gastropoda > Stylommatophora > Helicidae > Cepaea > Cepaea nemoralis. The sequence continues at coordinate 7,192 of JACEFZ010026010.1, read as the reverse complement.
TTACAGATCTAAGTTAGATAAAGAAATTTTAGATTTAGAGAAGAATGGCATAATTCAAAAATCGATGTCTCAATATTCTTCACCGATTGTCCTGGTGAAAAAGAAGGACCAGACAATCCGTTTGTGCATCGACTATAGAGTATTAAATATAAGAACAACAACGGATGCAGAGCCAATGAACAGTTGTGAAGATCTTATTTTAATATGGCTCAATCATCCTTATTTTCCAAGACCGACTTAGCGAAAGGATATTGGCAAGTCCCACTACACCCTTCTTGTAGGACATATAACAGCATTCGCAACACCCCTCGGTTTGTACGAATGGCTATATCTTCCTTTCGGCCTGAAGAACGCACCGGCCACATTTGTTAGGTTAACAAGATTGTTATTACACGGAATTAAAGATGTAGTAGCCTATATTGATGATATATGCGTCCATTCTTCTGATATGACTTCTCACTTACCTTACCCTGAAACAAGTCTTCAACCAAATCTCTCTTTTTGGACTTACTATCAAACCTTCCAAGGTTGAAATAGGCTATACACAAATAGACTTCCTTGGTCATAGAATTTCTGAAGGCAAATTGTTGACAGATGATAAAATTGTTTCTAAGATTCTGAATCTAGAAGTGCCTACCACAAAGAAACAGATTAGAAGTTTACTAGGTCTTATTAACTATTATTCTAAATTCATTCCACATTGGGCAGAACTCACTTCAGTCTTTTCTGATATGTTAACTAAAGATCATCCATCAAAAATTTGTAAAAGTACCAGCTTAGATGATGTAATGTGTAGATTGAAACATATTTTTTCTAATCCACCAGTCTTACGATTACCCAACATAAATTTACCCTTTATTTTGACCACAGATGCGAGCGCTATCGCAATAGGAGGATGTTTAATGCAGGAAGTGGATGGAGTTAGACACCCGATTCTCTACGTGAGCCGCAAACTAAAGAAGGCTGAGACTCGTTATGCCACAGTGGAATTGGAGGCTTTAAGCCTATTGTTTTGTATATTGAGATTATCTAAGTTCCTCTTGGGTAGTCATTTTGTGGTGCCTCACAGACAGTTCGCCATTATTAGTCCTTAACCATGGGTCGCCCAAAAACCACCGGTTACAAAGATGGTGTCTTCTACTTCAAGATTTCGACTTCGAAATCCGCCATATCAAGGGCACCGATAACATTATGGCTGACCTATTATCACGGCAAACGAATGCGCCAGTAGAATGACTCTTAGCACATCGACCATTCGCCATACTAGAAACTGTGATACTTTTAGTCGGTTGCATATAACAGTGTAACTATACACCTGCTAGAGTACTCTCAGTGATTAGGTTAATTACGACACCCATGAACATGATACGTTAAGAGCTATACTTTAAGAACTATACTATCAAGTGCCCAAGCTCTAGAACGATCCCAGCAAGAAACCGGTAACTGTGTTTCAACCATAATATCAACCAGTGAACTGACTCTGAATACTGTAATATTTCATACGGGACATTGAGAACAATCCATAATTGCTGTTGCTACGAAACTGTGCAAACAGCCGAAACAGAACGACATCGACTACAACACTCAAGAGACAGCCATACTAACTTTAACATTCATGGCATAACACGCTAACAACAGGACGACAACGCGCACATCATCGTTGGATTTAGTTATTTAATTAATTAATTACTTTAGTATTAAATATGTATTATATTTGCATTAATAATGTATATAAAATGTGTTAACCTGTAATTTGTACATATTCTACTTTAATATTACAGGCGGTGCCATTCATAGGCTAAAGAACCGTCCTATACAATTGTCTCTGGTTAAATTATAACCTATTTTTGATTCATCGTACAAAAAGTACGTATTTTCTTAAAGGGCAAATATCGCCTAGTCCATTTTTTCTAAGGGCAATAACACTTACCTCAACTTTAATCATATATTTTAACCAAATACTATTTTGAATGAAAGGTGAGTGAATGACTGCGTGAATGGATTAAATGAGAGAACGATACACTTGGCGGACAAATTGTACGCAAAACGTATTTATTTTAATTTGTCTGCGTCTTTCATGTAAAATTGCATGACTTGTCTAATTTGTGAATACATGTGTAGTACTTAGTTTAATAGTGAGTTTAATTTAATAGTTAGTGTAATATACTTAGTTTAGCAGTTAGGATACATCTAAGCACCACTACTTGGAATGCCTAATCATGTATTGCACACAGTGGAGTAATTCATGATTGAGGTTATCCAACTCGTGACGCTTGGAAATACGCCACACATTCAGCATACACAAACCTTAAAACTCAACACTATCAATTTAAAATACAGTCACTTTATTAGAAACATCAACTTATTAGTCAACACACTAACAAGCCAACAGGGACACATGTAGTCTGAGGGATAAAAGAACAAGGTAACTACATATTTAGCATTATATAACCATACGAGAGTAAAAGTGTATTGAAATGCACCACAGATGAAGATTTGAAGGTGTACTTATTTAGCCAGGACTTCGGTCTTGTTAACCCTCTTTAATACAGAGGTTAATTGTCTTGGTACCAGTGGGGTACTATGAGAAAGGTTGTAAATACAACTACTAAAACGTCACGTAACTTCGGTCAGATAAGCATTTTAAGGACACGAGAGACAGAGTGATCTCTTCACCAAATCAGAGAAGTGTTGTATGGGAGAATACATGAGTTTTAATGCCAGTATGTAGGTTACCAGGTTACTGTCCACCAAACTACAAACACCAACTTTATGTGATTCGGTGACAGAATTAGAACAGATCTAATTACCAAGAACAAATCATGTCAGGGGGAGGGGGGAATCCTGTCACCGCCTCACCTTTAGATATATTATTAGAGGGCTGCAACTCCAGCCCAAGGGATAGAAGGGAAGTCGCTCAGGACCCGAGTAATCTAGAGCCTTCTCGAAAGACTGGTCATCGAGTCCATGGTTCCGTGGACACTGACGTGGCCCGCCTATTGCGGGGTCCACGAGGAACTCGGACAGAGTTACCGCCCGTGTCGGATTGGGACACGTGGAGACCGGCAGAGGACAGACGGACTTGAGAGAGGCAACAAGGCCTGCCTGAGAGGGACTCAATAGATATTCATAGATATATATATACATAGGCTAGATAGTGTGCTAGATTGTTGTATGATAACTATGTGGTTTGATGTTAACTATCTGTGATATGTAATATAGCGTGGGCTGTTAACCCACTGCGCCAACGCAATACAATAAATGTTCTATATCATAGCGAACTAAGTTATTGTTGCCTGTGTGAACCCGAGCTCAGTTACCTAGATAGGAGCAAGATGATGACACTGCCAAATCGCTCGCAGCTGTATTTCGAACGAGGGTATATGGGATTACGAACCCCAAGCTGTGTTTCGACGAAAATGCAACAGCGCACCAGGGCAAGATGGTATAAGTTATGACCACATCAATATGTGTGCCGACAACGAGCTAGAGGAACTAGCAGATATGTACACAAACAGTATAGGGAGTGCTAGCATCAAGGAGGAGTGGTTACACAGCTATCTGATTCCCTTGCTGAAGCCTGGCAAAGACCACACAAAAATTCAGGGATACTGGGTAATAACCATGCACAACACAATAGGCAAGCTGTTTCGGTGGAACCTCTGGCTGCCACTAGCGGAACCCCGGTCGAAAAACTCTACTCTAAGCTGTTTATTTAGGCCTCCCATATTTATATATTGTGCAATCCTTCTATTAACTATGGTACCTATTCACTTTATACTCTAAGCTGTTTATTTAGGCCTCCCATATTTATATATTGTGCAATCCTTCTATTAACTATGGTACCTATTCACTTTATATGTACCTTTGGTGAGTCGTAGCTTCACCAGTAACCCTAGTCCTCTGCTTTTTTTTGTGTTTCAATAGGATCTTAATTATGTTTCTAATTTAATGTCTTTTTCATTCTTGGATCCCGTGTACTTCATTATGGTTATTAAGAAAAGAAAAGAAAAGTGGACGCCGAGTGTCGATTTTTCAATGAAGATTGGGGAGTAAATGCTTCTTTGTGGAAACAAAGGACCAGAAAACCAGATGTGTAAAATGCAACGAAAGTGTTGCCATTTTGAAAGAATACAATCTTCGGCTTCACTACACAACAAAACATCTATCAACATATTCAAAGTTCTCTTGAAAGTTACGCTTTGAGAAATATGAGTCCATGAAACGTGGTTTAGAAACACAAAGAAATCTCTTTACGAGAAGTTAGCTGAAAATAAATATGTCACTCGTACAAGCTACAAAATAGTGCATAAGTTGGCAGAACGAGGAAAACCGTTTACTGATGGCAGCTTCTTCAAAGAGTGCATGATGGAAGCAGCAAATGACTTGTGTCCTGAGACAGCCGATTTGTTTGGAACTATCAGCCTTTCAGCAAGTTCAGTTGTGCGAAGAACAGAAAAACTTGGAAAGAACATAGGAACAACTAGGAGCTTGTGATATTCTCTAGCGCCGGGTGAGTTTACTGATCTCTCGAGTACGTCATAACTTCTCGTGTTCATTTGTGGTGTCAATTTGGACTTTAAGATATCAGAAGAGTTGGCATCCGTTTGCAGCATGCATGGAACAACAACTGGAAAAGACATTCTCATGGAAGTGCAAACAATTTTCGAAGACTATAACCTTCGGTGGAATCAGCTTCGATGTGTTACAATCGATGGAGGGGAAAAACATGATTGGAGCGAGGAAGGGTCTGGTGTGGCAGATCAGGTCTCAGTTGGAAGATTTGCAAATTCCGGGGGCTCTGTTCATATACTGCATCATACATATGCAAGTTCTCTGTGGGAACGACTTAGAAATTTCTTGTGAACTGAAACCGTCGTTTCTGCTGTGAACTTCATTCGGGGACATGCACTCAGTCACCGTCAGTTCCAGTCCTTCCATGAAGAAATTGATTCTGAATTCTGTGACTTGCCTTATCACACATCAGTGAGGTGGCTTAGCTGAGGCAAAGTCCTGTTTCGTTTTTACAAGCTCCGAAACGAAATAGATGTTTTCCTCACTGAAAAGATAGAGCTGATCCACGGCTGTCAGATCATACCTGGCTGTCAAAATTGTCATTTTTGGTCGTCATCACATCCCACATGAATGAACTGAATTTGAAACTTCAGGAAAAGAATAATCTCGTCTGTGATTTCTACAGAATCATCAAAGGATTTCGGAGAAAGCTGTCATTGTTTGAAGCACAACTGGAAGGAGAAAATTTTCTCATTTTCAGTTTCAAAGAGTTTTGAGCTACAATCGCCGAAGATGTCAACCTCGATGTTCCGAAAAAAAATAAAAATTATTGTGACTTTAAGAAGCATGTTTTGGAGAGATTTTCAGATCTCTACAGAATTGAGAGTGACATTCTTCTATTCCAGAATCCATTTGATTACGTGCCAGTTGAACTACAGTTGGAACTCATTGATTTGCAAGCAAATGACTTGTTGAATATTACCGCTACTTAGCTGATGTTGAGTTTCCAAAACTTAAGAAATTTGTCTCTGGTATGAATGGCATCAGTGTTTGTAACAACTTATGTCTGTGAACAACCATTTTCAAACATGAATTCTGTGAAGTCAACACATCAAACAAGATTGACTGATGAACATTTGAAAGCAATTCTCTTGATTGGATGCAGCAATTCCAAACCAAACATTGATGATATCTTGAAAGTCAAATATCAGTTTCACAAATCTCACTAACCATTTTTGCTGCATAGTTTGTGAGATTCGGATATGTGCAAACAAGGTCTGATTTAACTATCTTTTTGCTAACGTCGACTTCTTTGATAACTGTTTTAGTTAATAAATATGTTGGTTGTCTTTGTTTCTTCTGCATTGCACGCTACTTACCCATGATTAACTTAGTTTTTCGTCTTTTTTCCCAAAGCATTCGTTCTGGCTTACAGGTATTGTTAAAGTTAGTTGCATATCCTTTACAGGACGTTTGCAGTCAAAACCAGCATTTTTTCCTGTTGTTGGTGTCTTGGCAAGTTTACATTCAGTAGTTTGCCATTGCTTTCTGAATGACCGGCACCCATACCATAGCGTATAACACCAGCGCAACGCTGTCTGCTGTCAAATTACGCGCACTTGTGTTTTGAATGCGGGTACACGGGATTACGAACCGCGTCCGTAAGACCTTCGCTACGTAGACCGGCGCATGTAGTGTGCAGAATGAGTATCCGGCCTGCGCTCGTCATTTTGTCAGTTATCCGGCCCGTCGTGAAAACATGTTTGGTGACCCCTGTTCTTCACTGTTGATACATCCAGTGTGGAGTTTATTTGTCTTGTCCTTGAGGTTATAACTAACTAAGTAATTTCTCTATTCCATCTTCACTGTTGATACATCCAGTGTGGAGTTTATTTGTCTTGTCCTTGAGGTTATAACTAACTAAGTAATTTCTCTATTCCATCTTCACTGTTGATACATCCAGTGTGGAGTTTATTTGTCTTGTCCTTGAGGTTATAACTAACTAAGTAATTTCTCTATTCCATCTTCACTGTTGATACATCCAGTGTGGAGTTTATTTGTCTTGTCCTTGAGGTTATAACTAACTAAGTAATTTCTCTATTCCATCTTCACTGTTGATATATCCAGTGTGGAGTTTATTTGTCTTGTCCTTGAGGTTATAACTAACTAAGTAATTTCTCTATTCCATCTTCACTGTTGATACATCCAGTGTGGAGTTTATTTGTCTTGTCCTTGAGGTTATAACTAACTAAGTAATTTCTCTATTCCATCTTCACTGTTGATACATCCAGTGTGGAGTTTATTTGTCTTGTCCTTGAGGTTATACACTAGTAATTTCTTATTTCTTCACTGTTGATAATCCAGTGTGGATTTTTTTTTTCCCTTTGATTTTTAAAAAAAAATTTCTCTTTTTCCATCTTCACTGTTGATATACCCAGTGTGGAGTTTATTTGTCTTTCCTTTTTTAAAAAAATAATTTTCTTTTTCCCCTCTTCACGTTGATATATCCATTGGGGGAGTTTATTTGTTTCCTTGGGTTTAAAAATTTAAAAAGTAATTTCTCTTTTCCATCTTCACTGTGATACATCCAGTGGGTTTTTAATTGCTTTTTATTTAAATCCCAAAATTTTTCTCTTTTTTTTCATTTGATTTTTTCCCTGGGAGTTATTTTTTTTTT
>JACEFZ010026009.1:95000-104669 GCA_014155875.1 Cepaea nemoralis | reverse complement strand
GGTCAAAATGGTTTAAAAAAAAAGACCCCGGGGGATGTTTGGCTTTTAAGTTGGCGATGTGATCTGTGTCTGTGATAAATAGACCAGATGGTAAGTTGGCGATGTGGTCTGTGATAAAATAGACCAGATGGTGCTAAGTTGGCGATGTGGTCAATGTTAAAATAGACCAAATGACGCTCAGTTGGCGATGTGGTCAGTGATAAAATAGACCAGATGGCGCTCAGTTGGCGATGTGGTCTGTGATAAATAGACCAGATGGGCTAAGTTGGCGATGTGGTCTGTGATAAAATAGACCAGATGATGCTCAGTTGGCGATGTGGTCAATGTTAAAATAGACCAAGATGGTGCTAAGTTGGCGATGTGATCTGTGTAGTGAAAATAGACCAGATGGTGCTAAGTTGGCGATGTGTCTGTGATAAAATAGACCAATGGTGCTAAGTTGGCGATGTGGTCAATGTTAAAATAGACCAAATGACGCTCAGTTGGCGATGTGGTCAGTGATAAAATAGACCAGATGGTGCTAAGTTGGCGATGTGGTCAAGTGTTAAAATAGACCAAATGACGCTCAGTTGGCGATGTGGTCATGTGATAAAATAGACCAGATGGCGCTCAGTTGGCGATGTGGTCATGTGTAAAATAGACCAGATGGTGCCTAAGTTGGCGATGTGGTCTGTGATAAAATAGACCAGATGGCGCTCAGTTGGCGATGTGGTCAAGTGTTAAAATAGACCAAATGACGCTCAGTTGGCGATGTGGTCTGTGATAAAATAGACCAGATGGCGCTCAGTTGGCGATGTGGTCTGTGATAAAATAGACCAGATGGTGCTAAGTTGGCGATGTGGTCTGTGATAAAATAGACCAGATGGTGCTAAGTTGGCGATGTGGTCTGTGATAAAATAGACCAGATGGTGCTAAGTTGGCGATGTGGTCAGTGTTAAAATAGACCGAAATGACTGCTAAGTTGGCGATGTGGTCTGTGATAAAATAGACCAGATGGCGCTCAGTTGGCGATGTGGCTGTCTCTTATACACATCTCAATGTTAAAATAGACCAGATGGCGCTCAGTTGGCGATGTGGTCAGTGATAAAATAGACCAGATGGTGCTAAGTTGGCGATGTGGTCAGTGTTAAAATAGACCAATGACGCTCAGTTGGCGATGTGGTCTGTGATAAAATAGACCAGATGGCGCTCAGTTGGCGATGTGGTCAATGTTAAAATAGACCAAATGACGCTCAGTTGGCGATGTGGTCTGTGATAAAATAGACCAGATGGGCTCAGTTGGCGATGTGGTCATGTTAAAATAGACCAAATGACGCTCAGTTGGCATGTGGTCTGTGATAAAATAGACCAGATGGTGCTCAGTTGGCGATGTGGTCTGTTAAAATAGACCAGATGGTGCTCAGTGGCGATGTGGTCTGTGATAAAAGACCAGTGGTGCTAAGTTGGCGTGTGTCTGTTAAAATAGACCAGATGGTGCTAAGTTGGCGATGTGGTCTGTGATAAAATAGACCAGATGGTGCTAAGTGGCGATGTGGTCTGTGATAAAATACCAGATGGTGCTAAGTTGGCGATGTGGTCTGTGATAAAATAGACCAGTGGTGCTAAGTGGCGATGTGGTCTGTGATAAAATAGACCAGGTGGTGCTAATTGGCGATGTGGTCAGTGATAAAATAGACCAGGTGGTGCTAAGGCGATGTGGTCTGTGTAAAATAGACCAGTGGTGCTAAGTTGGCGATGTGGTCTGTGATAAAATAGACCAGATGGTGCTAAGTTGGCGATGTGGTCTGTGATAAAATAGACCAGGTGTGCTAAGTGCGATGTGGTCAGTGTTAAATAGACCAAATGACGCTCAGTTGGCGATGTGGTCTGTGATAAAATAGACAGATGGCGCTCAGTTGGCATGTGGTCAATGTTAAAATAGACCAAATGACGCTCAGTTGGCGATGTGGTCAGTGATAAACTAGACCAGATGGCGCTCAGTTGGCGATGTGGTCTGTGATAAAATAGACCAGATGGCGCTCAAGTTGGCGATGTGGTCTGTGATAAATAGACCAGATGGCGCTACAGTTGGCGATGTGGTCTGTGATAAAATAGACCAGATGGCGCTCAGTTGGCGATGTGGTCTGTGATAAAATAGGACCAGATGGTGCTAAGTTGGCGATGTGGTCAGTGTTAAAATAGACCAAATGACGCTCAGTTGGCGATGTGGTCTGTGATAAAATAGACCAGATGGCGCTCAGTTGGCGATGTGGTCAATGTTAAAATAGACCAAATGACGCTCAGTTGGCGATGTGGTCTGTGATAAAATAGACCAGATGGCGCTCAGTTGGCGATGTGGTCAATGTTAAAATAGACCAAATGACGCTCAGTTGGCGATGTGGTCTGTGATAAAATAGACCAGATGGTGCTCAGTTGGCGATGTGGTCTGTGATAAAATAGACCAGATGGTGCTCAGTTGGCGATGTGGTCTGTGATAAAATAGACCAGGTGGTGCTAAGTTGGCGATGTGGTCTGTGATAAAATAGACCAGATGGTGCTAAGTTGGCGATGTGGTCTGTGATAAAATAGACCAGATGGTGCTAAGTTGGCGATGTGGTCTGTGATAAAATAGACCAGATGGTGCTAAGTTGGCGATGTGGTCTGTGATAAAATAGACCAGATTGCGCTCAGTTGGCGATGTGGTCTGTGATAAAATAGACCAGGTGGTGCTAAGTTGGCGATGTGGTCTGTGTCTGTGATAAAATAGACCAGATGGTGCTAAGTTGGCGATGTGGTCTGTGATAAAATAGACCAGATGGTGCTAAGTTGGCGATGTGGTCTGTGATAAAATAGACCAGATGGTGCTAAGTTGGCGATGTGGTCTGTGATAAAATAGACCAGATGGCGCTCAGTTGGCGATGTGGTCTGTGATAAAATAGACCAGATGGTGCTAAGTTGGCGATGTGGTCTGTGATAAAATAGACCAGGTGGTGCTAAGTTGGCGATGTGGTCTGTGTCTGTGATAAAATAGACCAGATGGTGCTAAGTTGGCGATGTGGTCTGTGATAAAATAGACCAGATGGTGCTAAGTTGGCGATGTGGTCTGTGATAAAATAGACCAGATGGCGCTCAGTTGGCGATGTGGTCAATGTTAAAATAGACCAGATGGCGCTCAGTTGGCGATGTGGTCAGTGATAAAATAGACCAGATGGTGCTAAGTTGGCGATGTGGTCAGTGTTAAAATAGACCAAATGACGCTCAGTTGGCGATGTGGTCTGTGATAAAATAGACCAGATGGCGCTCAGGTTGGCGATGTGGTCCAATGTTAAATAGACCAAATGACGCTCAGTTGGCGATGTGGTCTGTGATAAAATAGACCAGATGGCGCTCAGTTGGCGATGTGGTCAATGTTAAAATAGACCAAATGACGCTCAGTTGGCGATGTGGTCTGTGATAAAATAGACCAGATGGTGCTCAGTTGGCGATGTGGTCAGTGATAAAATAGACCAGATGTGCTCAGTTGGCGATGTGGTCTGTGATAAAATAGACCAGATGGTGCTCAGTTGGCGATGTGGTCAATGTTAAAATAGACCAAATGACGCTCAGTTGGCGATGTGGTCTGTGATAAAATAGACCAGATGGTGCTCAGTTGGCGATGTGGTCTGTGATAAAATAGACCAGATGGTGCTCAGTTGGCGATGTGGTCTGTGATAAAATAGACCAGGTGGTGCTAAGTTGGCGATGTGGTCTGTGATAAAATAGACCAGATGGTGCTAAGTTGGCGATGTGGTCTGTGATAAAATAGACCAGATGGTGCTAAGTTGGCGATGTGGTCTGTGATAAAATAGACCAGGTGGTGCTAAGTTGGGCGATGTGGTCCTGTGATAAAATAGACCAGATGGTGCCTAAGTTGGCGATGTGGTCCTGTGATAAAATAGACCAGGTGGTGCTAAGTTGGCGATGTGGTCAGTGATAAAATAGACCAGGTGGTGCTAAGTTGGCGATGTGGTCTGTGATAAAATAGACCAGGTGGTGCTAAGTTGGCGATGTGGTCTGTGATAAAATAGACCAGATGGTGCTAAGTTGGCGATGTGGTCTGTGATAAAATAGACCAGGTGGTGCTAAGTTGGCGATGTGGTCAGTGTTAAAATAGACCAAATGACGCTCAGTTGGCGATGTGGTCTGTGATAAAATAGACCAGATGGCGCTCAGTTGGCAATGTGGTCAATGTTAAAATAGACCAAATGACGCTCAGTTGGCGATGTGGTTCAGTGATAAACTAGACCAGATGGCGCTCAGTTGGCGATGTGGTCTGTGATAAAATAGACCAGATGGCGCTCAGTTGGCGATGTGGTCTGTGATAAAATAGACCAGATGGCGCTCAGTTGGCGATGTGGTCTGTGATAAAATAGACCAGATGGCGCTCAGTTGGTGATGTGGTCAGTGATAAAATAGACCAGATGGTGCTAAGTTGGCGATGTGGTCAGTGTTAAAATAGACCAAATGACGCTCAGTTGGCGATGTGGTCTGTGATAAAATAGACCAAATGGCGCTCAGTTGGCGATGTGGTCAATGTTAAAATAGACCAAATGACGCTCAGTTGGCGACTGTGGTCTTTGATAAAATAGACCAGATGGCGCTCAGTGGCGATGTGGTCAATGTTTAAAATAGACCAAATGACGCTCAGTGGCGATGTGGTCTGTGATAAAATAGACCAGGATGGGTGCTCAGTTGGCGATGTGGTCTGTGATAAAATAGACCAGATGGTGCTCAGGTGGCGATGTGGTCTGTGATAAAATAGACCAGGTGGTGCTAAGTTGGGCGATGTGGTCTGTGATAAAATAGACCAGATGGTGCTAAGTTGGCGATGTGGTCTGTGAATAAAATAGACCAGATGGTGCTAAGTTGGCGATGTGTGTCTGTGATAAAATAGACCAGATGGTGCTAAGTTGGCGATGTGGTCTGTGATTAAAATAGACCAGATGCGCTCAGTTGGCGATGTGGTCTGTGATAAAATAGACCAGGTGGTGCTAAGTTGGCGATGTGGTCTGTGATAAAATAGACCAGGTGGTGCTAAGTTGGCGATGTGGTCAGTGTTAAAATAGACCAAATGACGCTCAGTTGGCGATGTGGTCTGTGATAAAATAGACCAGATGGCGCTCAGTTGGCGATGTGGTCTGTTAAATAGACCAATGACGCTCAGTTGGCGATGTGGTCAGTGATAAACTAGACCAGATGGCGCTCAGTTGGCGATGTGGTCTGTGATAAAATAGACCAGATGGCGCTCAGTTGGCGATGTGGTCTGTGATAAAATAGACCAGATGGTGCTCAGTTGGCGATGTGGTCTGTGATAAAATAGACCAGATGGCGCTCAGTTGGCGATGTGGTCTGTGATAAAATAGACCAGATGGTGCTAAGTTGGCGATGTGGTCAGTGTTAAAATAGACCAAATGACGCTCAGTTGGCGATGTGGTCTGTGATAAAATAGACCAGATGGCGCTCAGTTGGCGATGTGGTCAATGTTAAAATAGACCAAATGACGCTCAGTTGGCGATGTGGTCTGTGATAAAATAGACCAGATGGCGCTCAGTTGGCGATGTGGTCAATGTTAAAATAGACCAAATGGCGCTCAGTTGGCGATGTGGTCTGTGATAAAATAGACCAGATGGTGCTCAGTTGGCGATGTGGTCTGTGATAAAATAGACCAGATGGTGCTCAGTTGGCGATGTGGTCTGTGATAAAATAGACCAGATGGTGCTAAGTTGGCGATGTGGTCTGTGATAAAATAGACCAGATGGTGCTAAGTTGGCGATGTGGTCTGTGATAAAATAGACCAGATGGTGCTAAGTTGGCGATGTGGTCTGTGATAAAATAGACCAGATGGTGCTAAGTTGGCGTTTGTCTGTGATAAAATAGACCAGATGGGCTAGTTGGCGATGTGGTCTGTGATAAAATAGACCAGTGGTGCAAATGCGATGTGGTCTGTTGGATGTAAATGTTAAAATGACGGTAAGTTGGCGATGTGGTCTGTGATAAAATAGACCAGATGGTGCTAAGTTGGCGATGTGGTCTGTGATAAAATAGACCAGGTGGTGCTAGTTGGCGATGTGGTCGTGTAAAATAGACCAAATGAGCTCAGTTGGCGATGTGGTCTGTGATAAAATAGACCAGATGGGCTAGTTGGCGATGTGGTCAATGTTAAAATAGACCAGATGGTGCTCAGTTGGCGATGTGGTCTGTGATAAAATAGACCAGATGGTGCTCAGTTGGCGATGTGGTCTGTGATAAAATAGACCAGGTGGTGCTAAGTTGGCGATGTGGTCTGTGATAAAATAGACCAGATGGTGCTAAGTTGGCGATGTGGTCTGTGATAAAATAGACCAGATGGTGCTAAGTTGGCGATGTGGTCTGTGATAAAATAGACCAGATGGTGCTAAGTTGGCGATGTGGTCTGTGATAAAATAGACCAGATGGCGCTCAGTTGGCGATGTGGTCTGTGATAAAATAGACCAGGTGGTGCTAAGTTGGCGATGTGGTCTGGGGATAAAATAGACCAGATGGTGCTAAGTTGGCGATGTGGTCCTGTGATAAAATAGACCAGATGGTGCTAAGTTGGCGATGTGGTCTGTGATAAAATAGGACCAGGTGGTGCTAAGTGGCGATGTGGTCAGTGTTAAAATAGACCAAATGACGCTCAGTTGGCGATGTGGTCTGTGATAAAATAGACCAGATGGTCGCTCAGTTGGCGATGTGGTCAATGTTAAAATAGACCAAATGACGCTCAGTTGGCGATGTGGTCAGTGATAAAATAGACCAGATGGCGCTCAGTTGGCGATGTGGTCTGTGATAAAATAGACCAGATGGCGCTCAGTTGGCGATGTGGTCTGTGATAAAATAGACCAGATGGCGCTCAGTTGGCGATGTGGTCTGTGATAAAATAGACCAGATGGCGCTCAGTTGGCGATGTGGTCAATGTTAAAATAGACCAAATGACGCTCAGTTGGCGATGTGTTCAGTGATAAACTAGACCAGATGGCGCTCAGTTGGCGATGTGGTCTGTGATAAAATAGACCAGATGGCGCTCAGTTGGCGATGTGGTCTGTTGATAAAATAGACCAGATGGCGCTCAGTTGGCGATGTGGTCTGTGATAAAATAGACCAGATGGCGCCCTCAGTTGGTGATGTGGTTCAGTGATAAAATAGACCAGATGGTGCTAAGTTGGCGATGTGGTCAGTGTTAAAATAGACCAAATGACGCTCAGTTGGCGATGTGGTCTGTGATAAAATAGGACCAAATGGCGCTCAGTTGGCGATGTGGTCAATGTTAAAATAGGACCAATGACGCTCAGTTGGCGATGTGGTCTGTGATAAAATAGACCAGATGGCGCTCAGTTGGCGATGTGGTCAATGTTAAATAGACCAAATTGACGCTCAGTTGGCGATGTGGTCTGTGATAAATTAGAACCAGATGGTGCTCAGTTGGCGATGTGGTCCTGTGATAAAATAGACCTAGATGGTGCTCAGTGGCGATGTGGTCTGTGATAAAATAGACCAGGTGGTGCTATGGCGATGTGGTCTGTGATAAAATAGACCAGAGTGGTGCTAAGTTGGCGATGTGGTCTGTGTCTGTGATAAAATAGACCAGATGGTCTAAGTTGGCGATGTGGCTGTGATAAAATAGACCAGATGGTGCTAAGTTGGCGATGTGGTCTGTGATAAAATAGACCAGATGGCGCTCAGTTGGCGATGTGGTCAATGTTAAAATAGACCAGATGGCGCTCAGTTGGCGATGTGGTCAGTGATAAAATAGACCAGATGGTGCTAAGTTGGCGATGTGGTCAGTGTTAAAATAGACCATGTAGCTCAGTTGGCGATGTGGTCTGTGATAAAATAGACCAGATGGCGCTAGTTGGCGAGTGGTCATGTTAAAAATAGACCAAATGGCTAGTTGGCGATGTGGTCTGTGATAAAATAGACCAGATGGCGCTAGTTGGCGATGTGGTCAATGTTAAAATAGACCAATGGCTCAGTTGGCGATGTGGTCTGTGATAAAATAGACCAGATGGTGCTCAGTTGGCGATGTGGTCTGTGATAAAATAGACCAGATGGTGCTCAGTTGGCGATGTGGTCTGTGATAAAATAGACCAGGTGGTGCAAGTTGGCGATGTGGTCTGTGATAAAATAGACCAGATGGTGCTAAGTTGGCGATGTGGTCTGTGATAAAATAGACCAGATTGGTGCTAAGTTGGCGATGTGGTCTGTGATAAAATAGACCAGATGGTGCTAAGTTGGGCTATGTGGTCTGTGATAAAATAGACCAGATGGTGCTAAGTTGGCGATGTGGTCTATGATAAAATAGACAGGTGGTGCTAAGTTGGCGATGTGGTCTGTGATAAATAGACCAGATGGTGCTAAGTTGGCGATGTGGTCTGTGATAAAATAGACCAGGTGGTGCTAAGTTGGCGATCGTGGTCAGTGATAATAAAATAGACCAGGTGTGCCAAGTTGGCGATGGGTCTGTGATAAAATAGACCAGATGGCGCTCAGTTGGCGATGTGGTCAGTGATAAAATAGACCAGATGGTGCTAAGTTGGCGATGTGGTCTGTGATAAAACTAGACCAGGTGGTGCTAAGTTGGCGATGTGGTCTGTGATAAAATAGACCAGATGGATGCTAAGTTGGTGTGTCTGATAAAATAGACCAGGTGGTGTAAAATGCGGATGTGTAAGTTAAATAGACCAGATGGGCTAAGTTGGCATGTGGTCTGTGATAAAATAGACCAGTGGTGCTAAGTTGGCGTGTGGTCAGTTAGAAAATGACCAATGTAATTGGCAGATGGGTCTGTAAAATGCCAGTGGTCAGTGATGTGGTCAGTGATAAAATGACCAGATGGTGCTAAGTTGGCGATGTGGTCTGTGATAAAATAGACCAGGTGGGCTAGTTGGCGATGTGGTCTGTTGATAAAATAGACCAGATGGTGCTCAGTTGGCGATGTGGTCTGTGATAAAATAGACCAGATGGTGCTCAGTTGGCGATGTGGTCTGTGATAAAATAGACCAGATGGTGCTCAGTTGGCGATGTGGTCTGTGATAAAATAGACCAGGTGGTGCTAAGTTGGCGATGTGGTCTGTGATAAAATAGACCAGATGGTGCTAAGTTGGCGATGTGGTCTGTGATAAATAGACCAGATGGTGCTAAGTTGGCGATGTGGTCTGTGATAAAATAGACCAGATGGTGCTAAGTTGGCGATGTGGTCTGTGATAAAATAGACCAGATGGCGCTCAGTTGGCGATGTGGTCTGTGATAAAATAGACCAGGTGGTGCTAAGTTGGCGATGTGGTCTGTGTCTGTGATAAAATAGACCAGATGGTGCTAAGTTGGCGATGTGGTCTGTGATAAAATAGACCAGATGGTGCTAAGTTGGCGATGTGGTCTGTGATAAAATAGACCAGGTGGTGCTAAGTTGGCGATGTGGTCAGTGTTAAAATAGACCAAATGACGCTCAGTTGGCGATGTGGTCTGTGATAAAATAGACCAGATGGCGCTCAGTTGGCGATGTGGTCAATGTTAAAATAGACCAAATGACGCTCAGTTGGCGATGTGGTCAGTGATAAAATAGACCAGATGGCGCTCAGTTGGCGATGTGGTCTGTGATAAAATAGACCAGATGGCGCTCAGTTGGCGATGTGG
>JACEFZ010026009.1:0-92500 GCA_014155875.1 Cepaea nemoralis | reverse complement strand
TTGATGATTGTTTGGCTGGTGGCTGGTTTTATTCTTTCTACCGTATGAGATAGTTAAAGAAAGAAAACAAAAGATGACACCAAAATGTGAGATAACAATAGAAGGGAATCTATTTAACCAAGCTGATGAATGTAAATACCCAGGGACAATTATTACATCAGATGGAAGTTCTCAAGTTTAATTCTTCTCGAAACGTGTCAAAGTTATCCTGACTGTCTGTCTAATTTCTATAATCTGTCTACGGTTTAACGAAGAGTCCAACCGGGAGTGCTCTAAGTCGTAACGAGGAGTTGATCCGAGAGTGTGACAAGGTAGTATTAGGAAATATAAAAGGGTTAAGTAGGTAAGGAACATATGACATGTCTAGCAAACCGGTAGGGAATTACTTGCTCATAGAAACATACTACTCATTAATCATGGAGGAAATTGGAGGAAAGACGCTAGTCATAAGCCCGGGAACTCCAATAATTCCCCCCCCCCCCCCCTCTCCGCGACACCTAAGAGAATCGGTGAAAGACAGCAACAAGCTTACAGTTTTAATTTGTTTCTGTTAAGACTTGCTCGTTGGTTTTCTGTCTGTTAATGGTATTCTTTGCATTCCCCCCAGTAACCGCATTTCCATTGCCATTAGATGTTTTTTTCAGCTTCTCATCACATTTCCACGTTTCCGCGAATGTTGTTACTCTTGATCGTTTCTCTCGTGCCATTGTCTAGTTTGTAGTCATGCAGATTTCTTGATGATTAAATTGCTGCTCAAAATCAAAAAGAGAATACTAATGCCAAAAATACCATCACCATTATGAAATCAGTATTAACATCTAGAGAGATTAACAACACATAAAAAATGAGGATTGTCACATGTTATGTATATTCAACACTACTGTATGGCGCGGAAGCCTGGAAAATGAACCAGCAATTGGAAAGTCCAATAGAGGCCCTGTAGATGTGAATATACAGAAGAATATGTCGTATTTCATGGAAACAAAAACAATCAAATGCAGAGGTTCTCGAAAAAAACGGGGGAATGAAAAGAGAGTTGATGACAAATAAAAAAGAGGCAAGTGACATATTTCAGCCACGTTAAAAGACATAACACTTTTATAAAAACCATACTGGGAGGTAAGGTTGAAGGCAAGCGAGCAAGAGGTAGACAACGATACATGTCGGAAGATAACATCAAGAGATGGACAAACAGCAGTCTGACAGCCTGTACAGCCAGGGCGAGAGACAGACAGTGTTGGAGATCCATTGCAGCCAACCTTCATTGTGGAGACGGCACCTAGTTGATTGATATTGCTGTAGACCAATATGACAAACACACAATTCACATCAGCTACAAATTACATTATTGTTTTTGTTTAGTAACATTGATGGTGAGCAAATACGTGTCTCTAGCCGGCCTGTGTCGTATAGCGATAATGAACGCCTAGTCACAATCTCGACATACTGGGCTCGAAATCAAATATTGCGGGGGTTTAGACACAGACTGCCTTGCATTTATCTTCATCAGGTAGTTCAGCAAGTAAAACTCACGAATAGCTTTATTTAAATTTAAAAAAAAAAACGGATGGGGTTCATTGCAGTGTCCTGCAAAGAACATGCAACTAACTGTAACTGGTCTCTAACGTATAGACATCATTCGCATCTCCTGCTAGCAATTTGCCTTAAGTAAGCTTACACTGACTGAAACACTAGTGCCATAGTGATATTTGACGTGTCATGTTCTTCTTACCGTTTTCAGTTTGTAAGACGTGCATCCTCCGTTACCTGGAAACCAGCACCTACTGTCCGATCTGTGAAGTGCTCATTCACAAGACCCGACCCTGGCAGAACATCAGGTCAGTGTTTTTCATCACAGTTTGACCAGCTGATCTTAAAAACCAGTTTTTGAATAATATTCCGTTAAGATAATACTATGACTCAGTTCGTAACCCCGCGTACCCGCATTTGAAACACAGCTGCTGGCGATTTGGTAGCAGACCGCCTTGCGTTGGTTTTTTTGCGAAATGGTATGGGTGCCCGTCGTTCAGAAAGCAATGGCAAACTACTGAACGTAAACTTGCCAAGACATCACAACAGCAAATAATGCTGGTGTTGATTGCGACGTCCTGTAAAGAATATGTAACTAACTAAATATTATGATAGAACACTTTTAGCAGTACTGAAAGAGTTAAAGTAAGAACCAGTTAACGGAACCGAGGGGGTTTAAGTAAGAACCAACTACAGGAACTGGGTGAGTTAAAGTAAAAATCAATTATCGGAACTGCGTAAATTATAGTTAGAACCAACTGAATGAGTTCAAGTAAGAACCAATGATTGGAACTGAAGGAGTAATGTAAGAACTTGTTACCGGAACTGAGTGAGTTAAAGTAAGAACCAGTTATCGGAGCTGAGTGAGGTAAAGTAAGAACCAGTTATCGGAGCTGAGTGAGTTAAAGTAAGAACCAGTTATCAGAGCTGAGTGAGTTAAAGTAAGAACCAACTATCGTAATGGGGTGAGTTAAAGTACGAACGAACTATCGAAACTGAAGGAGTTATAATAATAATAATAATAATAATAATAAGTCTTTATTTTCAAAGGGTTAAGAATTGGGCACGCAGGCCCGTCTGACATTCTGCCCTTCTTCTCTATTTCCTCTCATACATTCTTTCATTCAACATCACTTATGAAGCAACTTTTGACAACAAAAGAACATTAAAACGCATGAAAAATAATCAATAACAAATGACTCACTGAGGCAGTGTTTAACATGGGCATTATAAATACCTAAGGAGGGTGTAACGTGCCATACATAAGGGAATGTTTTTTGGCTAGTTGTCGTTTGAGATAAGTTACCATTATTGTCTTTTTTGTGTTATTTGTTATGGGGGCATGTAGTCTGTACTAAGGTAGTGTTCAAACAGGTTGCGAATGTATGTATCATGATTGGTGGTGTCTTTGATTTCTTGTGGAAGATTGTTCCACAACTGAGCGGCAGAGTATGCTAAGCTTGTTTTATATAAGTCTATCCTAGGTTTAGGGACATGAAGTATATTTAGTCGTTCGCTATGTCTAGCGTTATATTTAAACAATGGCCAAAGGTAGCTTGGAGCATTTTGAAATAGGATTTTGTGAATTAGTTTGGTCTTATTAAAAAGCAGGCGCTTGTGGAGTGGCAGTAACCGGAGCATCAAGCAACTGTTATAAGATACGTTAAAAGAAATAACGAACTTCACATACTTACATCTTTTTGAAACGTTAAATAAATATATTCTACTGCAACATTGATTTAAAAGTTAGTAGGTAATGAATTAACTTAATTACTATATTGGATGAAGGAAGTTAAAAAGTGAAAGTCTGTTATCTGTTGCTAAGGGAGTTAAAGTAACAATAAACTGTCGAGACACACACACACACACACACACAGAGAGAGAGAGAGAGAGAGAGAGAGAGAGAGAGAGAGAGAGAGAGAGAGAGAGAGAGAACTGTCTGTTATTCAAGGAGTTAAAGTAAACAATTATATGTCCAGGACTTAGCAAGTTATGGTAACATGCCAGTTGTCTGTTGTATCGAAGTAACAGTAACAATTAGAAGAGAGTACCTATCTGGCATTGAAGGAGTATAGAAAACTGAAAGTGTTTTGATCGTATGAGGTGTAACCGATCATATTTACATGTTGAATTGATTGGTAGAGAGCAGTGGTTCTCAATGGTGGGAAATTCCCCCACCCCCACCCTAGGTGAAATTTTAGGGTTTCCTTGGGGGGGGGGGGGGGGGGGGGGGAGGAGAAATTAAAATTATTTCAAGATCGCGTTAATACAAGAACCGATTACTTAATATTGTTTTTCCCCTCCATACTTCCCTTCAGAAATTCGTTTTATCACATAAGTAGACCCGCAAATCACGTTTCATGTAGACATGTAGACTTGTTCTAGTATGTGTTATTAAATGTAGCTTCCATTTTTATGTATACTATCTAGGGGCGCAAAAGGGGGGGGGGGATTATAGGGAGGAAATACGAAAGGGGGAATGACATTCTCAACATATGGTGAAGGGGTGCATTGGCCATAAAAGGTTGAGAACCACTAGTATAGAGTTTACATGATATAATATTATATGCACTGCGATCTTTTAATGGAAACAAGACAGTAAACTGTCCGATTGACCAATAAGCAAGTGCCATTGGATGCGTTCTGTATAGATACAGAACTGAACTGTTGGTGCCTTGCCTCTCTCACAGATTAGACCACTCTCTTCAGAATGCAGTATACAAGATGGTACCAGGATTGTTCCAAGGTGAGTGTTTGGTGTATTTATGTTACATTATTGTACAGGTATCTCTTGATTTAGAGGTTTGTGGTGCTGAAAGGTTATGTGTGCTCTCTTTTAAACATCCTATGTACTGATGATGGAGTAGTGGGTTCACTCCCCGCACTGGTCAGTTGGGCTTAAACGTTGACTTCTCGAATGACAAACTGCTGAACGTAGAATTGCAGAGAAAATCAACCTGAGGTAGAATCAACTCAAATGTTACAGAACAGTTCTTATAATAGCATATAGCAAGAAGAAGGAAACAGGAAGAGTTTCCGGCTTGGGTCAAGATGGCGGGACGTGTTTTCTTCTAGCTTGACTAAAGACGGTTGATAGGCGGCTTGACAACCCGCCATCATAAAACTCCCAGCAGTTACAAAATCAGATTTCTGGCCCCAAATGTTTGACGCTTCGCACAAACATGAGAGCCACGATTTCTGCCCTATACGCCGCCTTAGGTACGAGAGGAAAGACAAGAAGAAGGAAATGCTGACAGTGTACACGATGTGGATGACAAAGACAACTGGCTCATAGCGTCATGCCTCGGAGATTTAATACGTTGGTCGTATTCCGCGGTGGCTTGGCTACAGCAGTTATTGAAGGTATTTGGAAGGGGGGAAAGGGTGGGGGGGGGGGGGGGGGTTTCGAACAACATGAAGATGGAAAGAAAACATTGCAAACACCTTGGGCATGAGTCAGTAGAAGTAGCAAGAGATTGAGAATCGGGACTACATTTCTGAACCTGCAATAATCCTTATGATGGAGTAAATTACATTCTCTTTGCGTGCCCAAGATTGTTATGATGCAAAAAGAAGGAAGCAAGTTGCCAATCTTTCCTGCTGTGGTACGACACAACAGCTACAAAATACATGCAAGTGTATGTAACCTGACATTGGCCTCCAAACATCACCAAGCTTGGCAGCCCTAGTTTTCTACAACGCCTATCTGCCGTAAAAGGGGAATGGATGGGGGGGGGGGGGGGGGTGTTATCTGGGGTTTAATTCCTCGAGGAACGTCTCAATGGACAGGATTCCACAGGGTCAATTATGCCTTGGAGAGATACGATGTGCACCAACCAGCATGGCTATTAAGGTAGTATAGGAAATACTATGGGCGCGTCTGTGTTGCTAAGGTGATAAGCCCCGAGATGGCAAGAGAAAACAGTCCTTACCGACAACGCCTTGGGATTAGAGATAACTACGTAATGTTTGTATTCGGTAATCGGTATTTTATAGCCAGGGTTCTGTTTTCTGGTTTTGTAAACCAGGCTTAGATTTATCCAGGAGTTGACTGTGCGGTTCTCACGGGATAGTCCGGCAGGTAGACGTATTAAAGACACGGAGGTGTTTAACCTTTTAAGACACAATTGCATGTGTCGTCAATAAATAGGTGAGTTATTGTTTAGAGAAAGCTTATGGACCGAACTAATCTGTGATTGTTAGTGCATTACAATGCAATGGTATACAATACAATGGTCCCGAAACATTCGGGGAAGGGGGTACACGTCTGACGATCAGAAGCCCCCTGCCGTGTTTGCTCTGCGGCGGAGTTTTTATCACTAGTGCATTGGACAGAGAGCGACTGCAGCAGTACGCACAACACAATTGTTAATGCATTAGACAGCACTTGCAACAGTACGTACAATACAATTGTTAATGCATTAGACAGCACTTGCAACAGTACGTACAATACAATTGTTAATGCATTAGACAGCGACCTGCAACAGTACGTACAATACAATTGTTAATGCATTAGACAGCGACTGCAACAGTACGTACAATACAATTGTTAATGCATTAGACAGCGACTGCAACAGTACGTACAATACAATTGTTAATGCATTAGACAGCGACTGCAACAGTACGTACAATACAATTGTTAATGCATTAGACAGCGACTGCAACAGTACGTACAACAAAATTGTTAATGCATTAGACAGCGACTGCAACAGTACGTACAACACAATTGTTAATGCATTAGGACAGCGACTGCAACAGTACGTACAACAAAATTGTTAATGCATTAGACAGCGACTGCCGCAGTACGCACAACACAATTGTTAATGCATTAGGCAGCGACTGCAACAGTACGTACAACAAAATTGTTAATGCATTAGACAGCGACTGCCGCAGTACGCACAACACAATTGTTAATGCATAGACAGCGACTGCAACAGTACGTACAACACAATTGTTAGTGCATTAGACAGCGACTGCAACAGTACGTACAACAAAATTGTTAATGCATTAGACAGCGAGAGCTGCCGCAGTACGCACAACACAATTGTTAATGCATTAGACAGCGAGAGCTGCAACAGTACGTACAACACAATTGTTAATGCATTAGACAGCCAGAGCTGCAACAGTACGTACAACAAAATTGTTAATGCATTAGACAGACAGCGACTGCAGCAGTACGTACAATAAAAAAACCTGGTCTCGTAGAGGCAGACTCCTGTGCGTATGTGAAGTGTTAGAGCCATCACAGTTTGTACACCTGAGAGCATAGAGGAATAGGTGATCAGTCTTTCCTTCTCGTAGCTGACGACGAGAGATGGCATTGAACTCTTGTTAGATCGCATGTCAGCGTGATGTGCAGCACTACATGACAATGTAAAATAAAACAAATAGGTAGATCGAGTTCCAGTAGAGAAACCAGGAAGAAGATTTTACATACTAAAACTTGTACAGTGGATAATGGCATCTGTGGTCTCTTTAACTTTACTACCTTTTTGCCGTAACATCAGGTAGGTCTGAATTTAACAACAAAAGCGGTTAAACACGTTTAACTGAAGAATGGCACTACATGGAATCAAAGCATGACATGAAGGCCAGCACCCAGATTGATGACGTCTGCAATTATAGTATGTCAGGTGGTAGATTAACAAAACCATTTCTTGCAATAAAAACTATATAGCTACACGTGTAAGCACACTTGAGCCGTGTGTGGAATGGGCCCTCTGCCCCATCGTCAGCGCACAGGGAATTTAAGCACGAGCGTCTTAACACCCTTGTTCTTGCTGACCTCCTAGGCAGCAACTATGAATAGTTTATTTTACTGTAGAAGAATAATGTTAAACGTTAGCTGCATTTTCTTTACAGGACCTTTGCAATCAATCTCTAGCATTTATTGGCTGTGTGTGATTTACTAGACAGTTTTATGTTCAGTAGTTTGTCATCGTTTTCTGAACGGCCAGCGCTCATACCATCGAAGTCAACGCAAAAGTATCTGCTGTCAAATCATTGCGGCTGATTTCGAACCCTCAGCCCGGTCTGTCGGCGAACTATGAAACCGCGTTTCATGATCCCCTAAACCACAGCGCCGACGGACACACACGCCGAGACAAAATTGTAATGGCCTCACGAACCTAACTTTCTTCAAGCAATGGCAAACTAATCATCATCATCATCATCATCATCATAATCATCATCATCACGTGTCCTGGCAGCTGGCGTAGGCGTTCATGTCTCACCACAGATCTCGGTCCCTGGATCAATTCTATTCCTGAGATTCCTCCACGCCATCATCTTCTTAGATCATCCTGCAGGATTTCTGATGGTCTGCCTCTTCTACCACGATCTTTCCCGTCGTCACGATGTTCTCCAATGCCTCTTGTATCATTGTATAACCACAGAACACCGCTTATCTATTTCTTCTAGGTACGTATGATGTTCTCCTGTCATTAGCCTGGTCCGAGGGCAATCGTTGTTAGTTACTCTGGCAATCCAAGGTATTCGCAACCGTAGTTTCAGAATCCACACCTTCCCTCCTTCCAGCTCTTCTTAATCTGTTCGTTTACTGATATACAGCAGAGGAGATTCGACTTAACGAGTCGGGGATTCGATATCAGCCGTAAACGATGTTGGAAGCAGACCGTCTTAGATGGATGTCGATGGTATTAGCGTTGGTAAGTTGGAAGCTATGGCAAACTACTGAGAGAAACAATTGCTTAGTAACTTACAAACAGTCCTAGAAATAGTTTGAGAAATTGAGGCATCTGTAAAGTAATTGCAACTAACTAACTCTTCTTGATATTCAGTTAAAATGACTTAGTACATGAGATACTTGTCTTGCTAGTATCACATGTAAGAAAGCAAGCAAGCGCGCACACACACACACACACACACACACACACCCACACACACACGAGCGCACGCGCACACCGTTCAGTTTAATTCAGTTACGAGATAGGTTTTATGTAGAAGACAAGCAGGCAGGCTGCATGCAGCATTGCTGAATCAGACATGAACCCCCGTGAGTGGCTTGAGGCTAGCTAAGCTGTACTGAATTAATTGTTTTATATTTTTTTTGTCCAGATGAGATGAGAAGGCGGCGCGAGTTTTACGAGAAACAGAACCTGCAAGGTAAGCGGCATACACCTGTGATGTTTGTTATATCGCATGCAGCTAGCGAATTTAACAAGCTCTCATTGTCTGTTATGCCGTCTCCCCGTTTACTTAAATTTTTATTTGATGCCGTCTCCCCTTTGACTTAAATTGCTATTTGATGCCGTCTCCCCGTTGACTTAAATTACAAAATCTGTGCTTTATAAAGAGATTGTGTCAACCTACCGTGTGATGATGTAAACCAGCCTAAGGTGACAATGTATAGCTCATGTCATGTCAAGTACTCATGGCCGAGGCTGGTGTCAGGTGTTTTCAGCATGTCACTCTGTCGTTGAGGTGGGCTTTTTTTTTTATCTCCGCCGCATAAGGTCGTGTCATATAGGTATAATAATTTATATTTCGGGCGGAGAAGCGTAACCTGGAGGGTACAAGCCTTATCCTGGTGCAAGGAAATGCGTCCTAAAAACTGAATGTCATAACAGGGCAATCCAGGTCCTACCCTTTAATCGGCAACTTGTCTAGGGTTGAAGCTCCGACAGACGGCAAGTTAGAGCATTGCTTTGCTGATCCGGCATCTTCTACAGCTTGTCTTGTTCCAGATGTATTGGTATTACATTTCCTATGGAGTAAACTAGGCAGGCCGAGAGAGGGATCACGCTGCGTGGACAACACATGGTCTCAGACTCAGAAAGCATGCTGAGTAGGGTGAGGACAGGCAAGCTTCGTGCCGAGTGGCTTGCTTCGCTTCGGAAGTCACGGGTGGCAAGCATCGTCTGGATCTTTTCTCCGGGGCATGCTGGTGTGCTGGGGAATGAACAGACAGACAGATTGGCTGGCTCTGCAAAACTTGGTAGAGTATTGATGCATGATAAGGCAGACGTGGTTGCGGCCTTGTGGAAGCACGTGTAGACCTCGGAGGAGCAACTGGATCACTATTGTCTGGCAAGAATGCGACAGCGAGGAGTGACGAGGTGATCTGGCCGATGCTCGACGCTTAGAGGAAAGGCGAGACGCACATATAATCAGATTGCTACTGGTACTATTGAGGTTGGAACTCTTCGCAGGCTTTTGAGGATGGGGACGAAGCGCTTATGGGAATGCTCCGAATGCTGTGATGTCGGTTACTAAATCAATCAATCCCGGGAAGGTTAACCCGGTCAACAAATGCCCGCAGAAGTCGGATGTGTCGGCCTAACGGCGCAAGAACGCGGCTCTGCTGTAAACAGGCACAACACAGTCACATCCGGAAAAAAAAAATCCGGATGAACGCAGAAGAAGAAGAAGAAATCAATCAATCAATCAATCAATCAATCACATGGTCTCTACTGTTCAGCCCAAGCTTTGTGCAATGGAAAGGTTATCATGCATTGTTTCAAGTGCAATAACTATCGACTGTCAAGATGGCAAGGTGCCAGTGTATATATAAAATCTCTATGGTTTTAGGTATCAACAGTATGGTTTTATGGAAGGAAAGGGTACAAACAATGCAATGTGTGTGTGTGTGTGTATATATATATATATATATATATATATATATATATATATATATATATATATATATATATAATATATATATATATATATATATAACGAACACTAACAGAAAGGTCAATAGAGAAACAGAGAGACATATATTTATGCTTCATAGATTATACTAATGCATTTGATAAAGTAAAACATGATGAGCTGATTAAAATGTTGGAAGATATCAACATTGATGGGAAAGATTTAAGAATAATAAAGAATATATACTGGAACCAAGTATCAGCAATTAAAATGTGAAATAAAGAGGGTAGTTACGAACAGATAAAGCTAGGAGTACGTACAACAGAGGTGTGTGTCTTTGTCACCCGATCTCTTCTCCCTATATAGCGAAGTAATAATGAGAGAGATCAAAGAGACGCCAGGAATACTAATGGGAGGATATAATATAAACAATATACGATATGCAGATGGCACAGTATTGATGGCGGATAAATGCAACAGATCTACAACAATTGTTGGACATTGTAGTAACAGAGAGTGCACAGAAAGGACTCTCCTTGAATATCAAGAAAACGGTGATAAAATGTAACAATGGTGATATCAAAGAAAATGGGGACACCAAAATGTGACATAGAAATAGAAGACGAAATTCTCAACAAGTCGCTATCAATGAATGTAAGAAAGAGAGTGCTAAAATGCTATATAGAGCCAGTTTTGCTGTATGACATCGAATCTTGGAATGTAAATGAACAAATTAGGAAGAACTTAGATGCAACGGAGATGTGGTTTTTAAGACGAATGTTGCTAATTCCATGGACTGCCAAAGTAACTAACAACGATTGCCTGAAAGAGGCCAATGAAACTAGAACACTATATACAACAATAAGAAAGAGACAAACAGCTTTCTTTGGTCATGTGATGAGAAGAGAGACATTGGAGAACATCGTGACAACTGGAAAGATCGAGGGGAAGAAAGGCAGATCAAGAGAAATGCTGGATGGATTGAGACGGTGGCATGGAGGAATATCATCAGCAGAGTTGATCCAGAACACCAAAGACCGAGATCTGTGGAGAGCCATGAACGCCTACGCCAGCCAGCAGGGCACTTGATTATGATGATAGTGTTAGGCACCTTGAGATTTATTTCGTATATGTTTTTGTTTTCCTTTACATCTCTGCCACTGTAGGCACTATCAGATAGCTATCATATATTTTTATTCTCTCCTAGTAAGACATTGTGAGATTGCTATATTTGTTAAACTAGTAAGGTGTTGTGAGATTGCTATATTTGTTAAACTAGTAAGGTGTTGTGAGATTGCTATATTTGTTAACCTAGTAAGGCGTTGTGAGATTGCTATATTTGTTAAACTCGTAAGGTGTTGTAAGATTGCTATATTTGTTAACCTAGTAAGGCGTTGTGAGATTGCTATATTTGTTAACCTAGTAAGGCGTTGTGAGATTGCTATATTTGTTAACCTAGTAAGGCGTTGTGAGATTGCTATATTTGTTAAGCTAGTAAGGCGTTGTGAGATTGCTATATTTGTTAAGCTAGTAAGGCGTTGTGAGATTGCTATATTTGTTAAACTAGCAAGACATTGTGAGATTGCTATATTTGTTAACCTAGTAAGGCGTTGTGAGATTGCTATATTTGTTAACCTAGTAAGGCGTTGTGAGATTGCTATATTTGTTAAACTAGCAAGACATTGTGAGATTGCTATAATTGTTAACCTAGTAAGGCGTTGTGAGATTGCTATATTTGTTAACCTAGTAAGGTGTTGTGAGATTGCTATATTTGTTAACCTAGTAAGGTGTTGTGAGATTGCTATATTTGTTAACCTAGTAAGGTGTTGTGAGATTGCTATATTTGTTAACCTAGTAAGGCGTTGTGAGATTGCTAAATTTGTTAACGTAGTAAGGCGTTGTGAGATTGCTATATTTATTAACCTAGTAAGGTGTTGTGAGATTGCTATATTTGTTAACCTAGTAAGGCGTTGTGAGATTGCTATATTTGTTAACCTAGTAAGGCGTTGTGAGATTGCTATATTTGTTAACCTAATAAGGCGTTGTGAGATTGCTATATTTGTTAACCTAGTAAGGCGTTGTGAGATTGCTATATTTGTTAACCTAGTAAGGCGTTGTAAGATTGCTATATTTGTTAACCTAGTAAGGCGTTGTGAGATTGCTATATTTGTTAACCTAGTAAGGCATTGTGAGATTGCTATATTTGTTAACCTAGTAAGGCGTTGTGAGATTGCTATATTTGTTAAACTAGCAAGACATTGTGAGATTGCTATATTTGTTAATCTAGTAAGGCGTTGTGAGATTGCTATATTTGTTAACCTAGTAAGGTGTTGTGAGATTGCTATATTTGTTAACCTAGTAAGGCGTTGTGAGATTGCTATATTTGTTAACCTAGTAAGGCATTGTGAGATTGTTATATTTGTTAACCTAGTAAGGTGTTGTGAGATTGCTATATTTGTTAACCTAGTAAGGTGTTGTGAGATTGCTATATTTGTTAACCTAGTAAGGCGTTGTGAGATTGCTATATTTGTTAACCTAGTAAGGCGTTGTAAGATTGCTATATTTGTTAACCTAGTAAGGCGTTGTGAGATTGCTATATTTGTTAACCTAGTAAGGCATTGTGAGATTGCTATATTTGTTAACCTAGTAAGGCGTTGTGAGATTGCTATATTTGTTAAACTAGCAAGACATTGTGAGATTGCTATATTTGTTAACCTAGTAAGGCGTTGTGAGATTGCTATATTTGTTAACCTAGTAAGGCGTTGTGAGATTGCTATATTTGTTAACCTAGTAAGGCGTTGTGAGATTGCTATATTTGTTAACCTAGTAAGGCATTGTGAGATTGTTATATTTGTTAACCTAGTAAGGTGTTGTGAGATTGCTATATTTGTTAACCTAGTAAGGTGTTGTGAGATTGCTATATTTGTTAACCTAGTAAGGCGTTGTGAGATTGCTAAATTTGTTAACCTAGTAAGGCGTTGTGAGATTGCTATATTTATTAACCTAGTAAGGTGTTGTGAGATTGCTATATGCTTAACCTAGTAAGGCGTTGTGAGATTGCTATATTTGTTAACCTAGTAAGGCGTTGTGAGATTGCTATATTTGTTAACCTAATAAGGCATTGTGAGATTGCTATATTTGTTAACCTAGTAAGGAGTTGTGAGATTGCTATATTTGTTAACCTAGTAAGGCGTTGTAAGATTGCTATATTTGTTAACCTAGTAAGGCGTTGTGAGATTGCTATATTTGTTAACCTAGTAAGGCATTGTGAGATTGCTATATTTGTTAACCTAGTAAGGCGTTGTGAGATTGCTATATTTGTTAAACTAGCAAGACATTGTGAGATTGCTATATTTGTTAACCTAGTAAGGCGTTGTGAGATTGCTATATTTGTTAACCTAGTAAGGCGTTGTGAGATTGCTATATTTGTTAACCTAGTAAGGCGTTGTGAGATTGCTATATTTGTTAACGTAGTAAGGCATTGTGAGATTGTTATATTTGTTAACCTAGTAAGGTGTTGTGAGATTGCTATATTTGTTAACCTAGTAAGGCGTTGTGAGATTGCTATATTTGTTAACCTAGTAAGGCGTTGTGAGATTGCTAAATTTGTTAACCTAGTAAGGCGTTGTGAGATTGCTATATTTGTTAACCTAGTAAGGTGTTGTGAGATTGCTATATTTGTTAACCTAGTAAGGCGTTGTGAGATTGCTATATTTGTTAACCTAGTAAGACATTGTGAGATTGCTATATTTGTTAACCTAGTAAGGCGTTGTGAGATTGCTATATTTGTTAAACTAGTAAGGCGTTGTGAGATTGCTATATTTGTTAACATAGTAAAGGCGTTGGAGATTGCTATATTTGTTTAAGCTAGTAAGGCGTTGTGAGATTGCTATATTTGGTAAGATAGTAAGGCGTTGTGAGATTGCTATATTTGTTAAGCTAGTAAGGTGTTGTGAGATTGCTATATTTGTTAACCTAGTAAGGCGTTGTGAGATTGCTATATTTGTTAACCTAGTAAGTCATTGTGAGATTGCTATATTTGTTAACCTAGTAAGGCGTTGTGAGATTGCTATATTTGTTAACCTAGTAAGACATTGTGAGATTGCTATATTTGTTAACCTAGTAAGGCGTTGTGAGATTGCTATATTTGTTAAACTAGTAAGGCGTTGTGAGATTGCTATATTTGTTAACATAGTAAGGCGTTGTGAGATTGCTATATTTGTTAAGCTAGTAAGGCGTTGTGAGATTGCTATATTTGTTAAGCTAGTAAGGCGTTGTGAGATTGCTATATTTGTTAAGCTAGTAAGGCGTTGTGAGATTGCTATATTTGTTAAGGCTAGTAAGGCGTTGTGAGATTGCTATATTTGTTAAGCTAGTAAGGCGTTGTGAGATTGCTATATTTGTTAAGCTAGTAAGGCGTTGTGAGAGATTGCTATATTTGTTAAGCTAGTAAGGCGTTGTGAGATTGCTATATTTGTTAACCTAGTAAGGTGTTGTGAGATTGCTATATTTGTTAAGCTAGTAAGGCGTTGTGAGATTGCTATATTTGTTAAGCTAGTAAGGCGTTGTGAGATTGCTATATTTGTTAAGCTAGTAAGGCGTTGTGAGATTGCTATATTTGTTAAGCTAGTAAGGCGTTGTGAGATTGCTATATTTGTTAAGCTAGTAAGGCGTTGTGAGATTGCTATATTTGTTAAGCTAGTAAGGCGTTGTGAGATTGCTATATTTGTTAACGTTCGCTCGCTTTGAACTATACGTGCTACTGCTTCTAGTGCACTGAACTGATTTTTGCTTGTGGATTAGCTTTCCCTATTGCTAGTGTCACTCGCCATCGGGTGAACCCACTTCGACTTCATGGGTTCTTGTAATTTTCGTTTCCAAGTCAAAGACGAAAAATCAACATTTTAGTCAAACTGACACGTGTAGGGGGTTGAATCTGTTGCCTCGGCATCAGCAAACCAGATGTTTAAAAACGAGCGCTCTTATCCAATATTATAATGTAATATAATCATGGCCGTAGTAAGCAGTATCAGATGGGTATCATATATTTTTACACTTACCGTAGACTGCTGTGTCAAGAGTGGGATCATATATTTTTGTAAATCCAGACCGTATAAGCCTGTATCATAGACTATCATATATTATATCCCGACTGTATAATTCTGTATCAAATAGGTTTTATGTATTGTTTTATCTTGGCCGTAGACGCACGTGTCAGATATTTATCAAATATTGTTATCCCCACCGTAGACGTCTATGTGTCAGATATTTATCATATATTGTTATCCCCACCGTAGACGTCTATGTCAGATATTTATCATATATTGTTATCCCCACCGTAGACGTCTATGTCAGATATTTATCATATATTGTTATCCTTACCGTAGACGCATGTGTCAGATATTTATCATATATTGTTATCCCTACCGTAGACGTCGGTGTCAGATATTTATCATATATTGTTATCCCCACCGTAGACGTCTATGTCAGATATTTATCATATATTGTTATCCCCACCGTAGACGTCTGTGTCAGATATTTATCAAATATTGTTATCCCCACCGTAGACGTCTGTGTCAGATATTTATCATATACTGTTATCCCTACCGTAGACGTCTGTGTCAGATATTTATCATATATTTTTATCCCCACCATAGACGCACGTGTCAGATATTTATCAAATATTGTTATCCCCACCGTAGACGTCTGTGTCAGATATTTATCATACATTGTTATCCCCACCATAGACGCACTTGTCAGATATTTATCATAAATTTATATCCCCACCGTAGACAGCCGAGTCAGATGGGTATCATATATTTGTATTGTCGTTATAGAAGACCTTGCCAGATAGGTGTATATTGTTACCCTGGCCGTATCAGATAAGCAACATCTATTTTTATCCAAGCCATGGGCGGTTATGATGGGATAGGTATCACACATTTTTATCCCTGCAGTAGACAGCTGTGTGAGATATATATTTTATCCCGCCAGGATTATGCTGTGTCAGATGGTATCACACATTTTTATCCCTGCAGTATACGGGTGTAAGAGGCGGGGTATCATAAATATGATTCCGCCCCACTAAGGATGTGTGAGATGGGTGTCACATATTTTCCCTAAAAAATAATTTTTTGTTGTTGTAAACCGTGATAGAGAGCTCACGACATTGCTTCATAATAATGTTCTTCCCCTTACGTGCTTGGTACAGGAGCGGATAAATTGGTGATAACCACTTTACAATCCTATCTATCATTTGATACTTTAATGACCCTCTTGTTGCGTGAAGTATTAATTGTTCTTGCTTGTTTCATTTCTCCACCCCTCTCCCCCTCTCCGTCTCTCTCTCTCTCTCTCTCTCTCTCTCTCTCTCTCTCTCTATATATATATATATATATATATATATATATATATATATATATATATATATATATATATATATATATATATATATATATATATATATATATATATATATGACTTGCTAGTGCTTTCCCACACCCTGTTCCATTTCGTCTGTTTCTATTCTACGTAAATTGCATTCGTCTTATGATAACATGTGCAGTTTTCAATGCCTCAGCTTATGTTGTTTCCTGTGTCCACCATATTCCCATTGGTATAACCATAGACGCGGTGTTCAGCCACACACTGGTCACATTTTCATAATAAGGAAACAGATGAGTAACTTATACACACACACACACACACACACACACACACACACACACCACACACACACACACACACACACACACACACACACACACACACACACACACACACACACACACACACACACACACACACACACACACACACACACACACACACACACACACACACACACACACACACACACACACACACACACACACACACACACACACACACACACACACACACACACACACACACACATATACACACACATGTAGAGTTTGTCATGTGATTGTATTGGTGTGTGTTTGTTGTTTGTGTGCTGACGAAGGCTTTGGCCACACACAACGTCCATTTTGTTACGTGTGATTGTGTTGTAAAGTTTACCGGTTCTGCTTCTCTTGTGTGTGTGTGTTTGTGTGTGATTGATTGGTTGATTCAGGACTCAAAAACTACATCTGCACAGTCATATTTCTCTATATGTAATTAATATACAGTCAAACCTTGGTTTTCGTTGTCTTCGGTTTTCGCCGATTTTATTCCCCTTAAAAATGTGTCTGGGTTTTCGTCGGTTACCTCGGATTTCGTTGGCATGCCAACATAACCTCGTTGCTAATTTTGTGAAAACAAAAGGACCCACGCGTTCTTCTGCTTTATTTGGCGTTGGTTTTCGTTGATAATGATTTAAAAAATTTAAAAAAAAACGAGAGCGGTATTACGATTGCTGAAATCGGCCGCGTATACGGGAAGTCGCCATTCACGATAAGCTCCATTTTGGCGACAAAGGAAGCAATAAAGGAGGCTAATGTAGCAAAAGGCATGAATGTCCTATCGAAAAAGAGGTCGCAAACAATTGGAAACATCGAACAGTTATTATTAATTTGGATACATCAAAATCAGTTAGATGGCGATTCTGTTTCGCAATCAATTATATGTGAGAAGGCCAGACTGTTGTATGCCGATCCCATTAAGAAAATGCTTGGGATGAGTGCTTGTGTACGTAGTGATTTTAAGGCCAGCAAAGGATGGTTTGAAAAATTCAAGAAGCCCACTGGCATACACAGTGTTACTAAGGACGTCGAAGGAGTGAGTTCGGACAAGTTTGTCCCCCACACACACCCCCCCCCCCCCCCCAAAAAAAAAAAATTTAATAATATTAAACACTACATTTATTCTCTATAAAACGTTGCTGTGGTATGTTTATTTATTTATTTATTTATTTTTAGTGTGTAGAACGAATTAATTGGATTTACATTGATTTATATGCGAATAATTGCCCCGGTTTTTGTTGGTTTCGGATTTCGCCGATTGTCTTCGAACGGATTATCGACGAAAACCGAGGTTTGACTGTAAAAATAATCTTACAACAAATAGTAATTCACGAGACTGGGTTTGTAAAACACCAAACGCTAATTCAGAAAACTGCGTTCGTACAACAACAACAAACGGTAATTCGGAAGACGTGGCTTGTAAAACAACAAACGGTAATTCACAAAACGGGGTATTTGATCCAACAAACGGTAATTCCCAAGACGGGGTGTGGAAAACAACAAATGGTAATCTATAACAGCTGTGTCCCCCGCTGGATTTTATTTGCGTTTGCTCGCTTTGAACTCAAGCGTAGTCCGTACACACTATTTATAGTAGTGATGGGCTGAATTTTGCATGTGGATTAGCTTTACATATTAACAGTGTCCCTCGCCATCAGGAGAACCCACTCCGACTTCAGAGGTACTTGTAATTTACGTCCCTAATTGAAGGACGACAGGTCAGCATTTTAGTCCAGCTGTCCGATGTAGGGGTTTAACCGCTAACCTCGGCATCAGCACACCGGATGTTTAAGAACACGCGTTTTTATCCATTCGGCCATGCGGACCTACATCCCCCGCTGTGATCAGTATAATCACACCAGGGCGCCGTGGTCCATGAGAGCAATCCTGGGCAGTTTACAGCTTGGATTCTTACTGATCATTGCCATTGTCGGGGTCAACCAAACCTCATATAATATACACTCACCCCCCCCCCCCCCCCCGAGAATTGTTCTGTTGAGATGGGTAATTATCATACTTTATTATGGCGGCCCGCTCAGTGTCGAAGGTGTTAGTGACGCAGTTCGTAATCCCGCATACCCGCGTTCTAAACACAGCTGTGTGCAGTTCGACAGCAGACCGCCTTGCGTTGGTTTTTTCCCCCTGAATATTGTATGGTGCCGGTCGTTCAGAAAGCAGTGGCAAACTACTGAACGTAATCTTGTTAAGAAATCACGAACAGTCAAAAATGCTGGTGTTGACTGCGACGTTCTGTAAAGAATATGGAACTAACTTATTATGGCGCAACCAAGTATATGTGAAGGCCTAACACATCCCGGCGGGAGTATTCGCCATTGATTCTTCTGTAGAAGTAACTTTAAGGACATGGCTAGTGCTGGCAGATAAGGAAGAATAATTGTATTGTTCTTTATCTGGTACCATTCATTTCGCAGACTGTTACATCTTCCTTGTTGTTTCGCATCACTAAAGGCGAAGAGTGCGGGTGCAACCACTATACCTGTCAATTGGACTAAAATGTTGATTTCTCGTCCTTGTTTTTGGGACGTAAATTACAAGTACCTCAGAAGTCGGAGTGGTTTCGCCTGATGGCGAGAGACACTGGTAATAGGGAAAACTAGTGGCAAATATAGGTTATAGACAAAAAGCAGTTCAGTGCACTAACAGTAGTAGCACGTGTATGGACTACGCTTGAGTTTAAAGCGAGCGACTGCAACCCCACAAAACAAAACAAAAAAAACCCAAATCTCTCAATGGAGCAAAGGCTATCAACCATCTCACGCCAACTCCTTTTAGACCTGTTCGTGATTGGATCTTGCAGCTATAATATTAAACTGAATGCCAAGTCTTCTTTGTCGCCTCTTACGACATGCATGGTGCGTGTTAACTGTTCGGTTCTTCCCTTATGAACCCATGTAACAGACTGGCGGTGATCTACCCCAGCCTACATCAGCCGCGAGCAGCAGTCACGACATTGCGCGCGCACACCTTTGATTATCATTGAATCAACCGCGGCAGCGCGTGTCACCTCGCGTCATTACCTGCTGTTTATGTAACCTGATGTATGCGCATAATCTCAGCCCAGTTGTGTATGTGCTGCATCTTGTGAATACTTTGTTTCTGTGTAAAGATATGAAATAGTTATATCATCTGGTGTATTTTAAAGTTTGTGAAATATAAAAGAGAATTGTCTTGAATTAGATATATGAAATAAGTGCAGCGTAGTTTCTATGTTCTAAAATAGACATAACACGGAAACACGTAGCATAGATTTGCGTCATTAACCTATGGGTAGGTATACACAAGTCCCTTTGATTTCAATACATGGAATATAATCGACAAACTGCATATTTATCAACGTGTACAGGATAAATCGGATTTTACAGATATGAATATGTAAATTAAAAAGCTGGTATTAAAAAGGCACATGAGGCACATTTTTCAAATGTTAATGTATGAATCCTGCAAGCCAAGTATTTCACGTCAGTATATGCTATTTGTGCAGTTGTTGGTTAGATCAGGGGTGGAGAACGTCCGGGCCGAGGGCCGTATAAGGCCCGCGAAAGCATTTGATATGGTCCTGCTAAGGCAACCCGCAGGCGGGTCTCGAAATTCAATAAATCTAGAAGCCTTATACACAATCATTAAAAAAAAAGGAAAAAAAATCTAGATCCACATCATCAATACCGCCAACAAGCAAAGAGAGGCATTTCCAACCATCACATTAGCGGCGAGTTAATTAAATGTTTGGCCAAATGTAGCAGGCTAATTTTTGAAGCTGATAATTTTGTATGGCCCGCCAATGGTGTTAGACCAGTAGTTCCCAAGCTTTTCAAGCAGAGGGCCATATCTACTATTTTCGGTAGTTAAGCGGGCCACAACGTTATAAAATTATAAACGTCGTGCAATATCATTCTTACCTTTCTTAACTTTCGTCAACAAAATTCTAAAAGTTTAAAGGCAGTCAGTGTCAGTACTACACTGCGGTCATTTTTACTTTATTTTAACTTTATTTTTATTTGAAAAAATCTGATTTCAACACAATGCTACTGACTCTGCTAAACAATTGTAACAGACGAAAAACATGGCGCCTTGCTCACTCTGATTGGTCGACAAAGCTGGGATATGGGAACTTCATAACGTTTCGTTGCGAACTGATCAGGCGCATTCGATAATATCAGAGCATAACAACCACGAGCAGAGTAAATTATCGCACGCTGACGGGGCGCTCCGAGTGCATTTTTGAAATGATTAAAAAGTCGCTTTAAATTATTAACATTTAAATAATAAGGCCTCACGTGCCACTTTCTGACAGCTGGGGGGGGGGGGGGGGGGGGTGGCACAAGTGGCCCGCGGGCCGTGGTTTGGGAACCTCTGTGTTAGACGTATCTAAATGGCTTTGGCAGAAAAAAAGGTTCCCTACACCCATGAGTTAGATGATAAATTAAAACGGCGGAATGTGTAAGTAAACTACGGGACCGTCTCCGCGATTTGAGGCGTACTCGGTGTATATCCTTAGCACCATATGTGTACTTAATTATTTGAAAGAAGTTGCGCTGGTTTTCGTACCATGATATAAGTACCGATCGTTCAGAAAGCAAAGGCAAACTACTGAACGTAAATCTGCCAAGAAATCACAGACAAACATTCTAGGGTTGAATGCGACGTCCTGTAAAATATATGCAACTAACTTTAAAACAAAGACTTTAATTCAATTCTGATGAACTGATCGTTTAGCAAGTTTTGGCCTTTATGGTTTTCACTTATTTCTTTATGTAACTATATTTATATGCCGGCTTCCTGGCTTAGAGGTTACGACTTTTCTCCGTAATCTCGTATACTCTCGTAGGTAACGTGATGACGGTGAGAATCAGCAGTGGTTCGAATCGCATCGGTAACCTACGGGTTATGTGAGCCGGCCGCTCATAAAGCAATGGCAAACTACTGAGCGTAATCTTGCCAAGAAATCAACATACAGCTTAAAGATGCTGGCGTTGACAGCGATGTCCTGTAAACGGATATGCTAAACAAAACTATATATATATATATATATAATATTTCTTTATGTCTTTATTATCTTCTCATTTTTCCTTTCAACTATTTTCAAACCATATTGAAAATTTCGTCTGGCGTTGTGATCAGTACGACACGGGCCACATTTACTTCACATACCATGTTCTGGCATCCCTGGGACCAGGTCAGTTAAAAAAACAACAACATCCCTGCTGAGATGGGGGTTATAACACATGACCGCGTTTCCTGGCGATTGTGTTAACTTTTGCGCCACGACGGCCCCATGGAGAGAAATGTGTTCATACAATTATACTTAACATAAAGTACATTGATACATACGCGTTAGCTTACATAGAACAGATAATACCAGATCTCTAGAGATAATTAATGCCACGACATATAAGAGCTGCCGCAAAGTCGTAGAATACCTGCAGACTTATTAAACTGTGGATGATCTCATCCACCAGACAGACGTAAACAATACCTGGGTAGATCTGATCGTGTGGACTCAACAAGCCGAAAGAAGCCAAGGTTTGAACTCTACAAAGTCTTTTGTCCAAAGACAACAGGAAAAGATAAATGAAATTACCGCAATAGCTTGTAACAGATGGCGGAATTATTTATATGTAAAAATCCCGCCATTTTTGTGTGTCAAATATTAAGTACTGGAAGCCTGTTGTCCGTGATCGTGTGTGTGTGTGTGTCAACCGCAAGGGGTGGGTGTCTTAAGTGGCGTTTGTGCTGGATCGTGGTTGTGTTGTGCACCGCCAGTTTTAAATAAGCTTGCCATGAATAGAATAAGAGGCAGTGGAGATCTACAATATAAGACACTGAAGTGAAAACGTCACAACAATGAGAAAAGAGCGTTGAGGTTCACATGTACTCAGCGTTCAAGACAAATGCTAAGACATTGGGCAGTGGAATAACGTGCTCGCGCAACAAACTGGTCAGATACAGACTTGGCAGTAACATGTTATCATATAGCGTTCAGAGATCAGATGTTTCAGACACTTAAGCCAGTATGACAAACGTGCTCACGCAAAACTAGTCCATGACACTGGTGGACACAGATGCCTGCATAAGACTTCTTGCTCAAGCCAACGTAACCAAGCAAGTAGCATGAGTTGGAGAAAAGACTGCAATTGCAGGCCTGTAGTGTTTAGCACAGTGGTTCTCAATCGGTGGGGAATTTAGGGTTTCGGTGGGGGGGGGGGGGGGAATTAATAGTATTTCAAGATCGCGTTAATACAAGAACCGATTGCTTGATATTGTTTTTCCCTTCATACTTTACTGTTCTGTACGTCTCACCCTTCTAAAATTCATTGTTATAAAGTAAGTAGACCGCCAAATGCACGTTTTAATGTGGACATCTAGACTTGTTTTAGTATGTGCTATTAAATTTAGCTTCCATTATTACGTATATTGTGTAAAATGGAGGGTTGGGGGTGGATTTTTAGGTAGGATATACGAAAGGGGGGGGGGGGGGGACGTTCTGAAAATATGGTGAAGGGGGGCACGGGCCAAATTTTACGGTAGGAAATAAGAAAAAAAAAGGGGGTGGGGGTGGGAATGACGTTCTGAAAATATGGTGAAGGGGGGCACGGACCAAAAAAGGTTGAGAACCACTGGTTTAGCAGTTTACGCAGTGTGTACCAAGAAACGACCCCCAATGTGTTTGTTATTAACTTAGGAATCCATTTGCAGCTTATTAAAGTGGTAGCCTTCCACTTAGACATTTAATAATCATGTTATATATAGTTATTACAGGAGATATTAACATGTAGTAA
The DNA here is from genome assembly GCA_014155875.1 of Cepaea nemoralis. Lineage (NCBI taxonomy): Eukaryota > Metazoa > Mollusca > Gastropoda > Stylommatophora > Helicidae > Cepaea > Cepaea nemoralis. The sequence goes on along the minus strand of JACEFZ010026009.1, from coordinate 68,853 downwards.
TACTAAAAGTTAGATTTAAAACAAAAATATATTACAGCAGCTACCAGTTATCTCATTCTGTGAGCGTGGAAAAGCCAGTTCCAAGGCGGTAATGTTTGATAAAAGCCAGTGTGCATAGTACAGTTTGTGCAGACATTTCTGCAGTGTTTGTGGACATTACAAAGTTGTTTCTGGCTTGTCTACAGATAAGCGAGGGCGGTCACGCAGTCAGCCGCAGGGAGAGTTCGGGGATCGCATCATCTTCTCGCAGGACGAGGAGTTCAGTATCTCCATCGAGTTTTCTCCAGAGTAAGTACACTTGTGCCTCTAGAATTACATGTCTCCTGATTGTTCATAGTTTATGTAATGACATTTGTCGCTAGTGTGTACAGTTTGTTCATATTCAATGACATATGTTGTCCAGTTTGTTCATAATTCATTTACATATGTTGTCCATGTGTCCAGTTTGTTCATAGTTCAATGACATACGTCGCTAGTGTCCAGTTTGTCCATATGTCAATTGCATAATGCCCAGTTTGTTTACAGTTGAATGACATCCATCTCCAGTATGTTCTGTTTGTTCACAGTTCAATGACATACATATCCTTGGTTTCCAGTTTGTTCACAGTTCGATGACATACATATCCTTGGTTTCCAGTTTGTTCACAGTTCAATGACATACATATCCTTGGTTTCCAGTTTGTTCACAGTTCGATGACATACATATCCTTGGTTTCCAGTTTGTTCACAGTTCAATGACATACATATCCTTGGTTTCCAGTTTGTTCACAGTTCGATGACATACATATCCTTGGTTTCCAGTTTGTTCACAGTTCGATGACATACAATTCCAGTATGTCCAGTTTGTTCACAGTTCGATGACGTCCATCACCAATATGTCCAGTTTGTTCACAGTTCGATGACATACATCTCCAGTATGTCCTGTTTGTTCACAGTTCGATGACATACAACTCTAGTATGTCCAGTTTGTTCACAGTTCGATGACATACATCTCCAGTATGTTCTGTTTGTTCACAGTTCGATGACATACAATTCCAGTATGTCCAGTTTGTTCACAGTTCGATGACATACATCTCCAGTATGTCCTGTTTGTTCGCAGTTCAGTGACATACATCTCCAGTATGTCATGCATTTTTCACAGTTCAGCTAATTAGTTGTAAGACCGCTCTCGGTAAAGATGATTACGCAACCCTTGCAGGATATAGGTGATCACACGGATACCTATACATGCTCCTCAGTCTCCTCTACATCGCACACTTAGAAGCTCAACACAGTGCACAGACTCCGTAGCGCTGGTGAGGTTCCAAATGTGTGCATGTTATATTCCGTTTGGGGTCTTCTCTTACGCTCAGTACACCTGGGTCCTCCTAGGTTTCCGCCCAACTGCAAGGAGGCTGGACGTCCAGTCTACTAACTTGGGATCAGAAATCGGGTATACCATCCTCGAATTGATTCCTTATGTTGTAAACATTCACATTATGGATCGTACCCGGTCTGCTTGACTTAGGGCGTCGCATTTCTCAGCAATTTCGCTCCCTGCTTACCGTGTACACGTATTTTGTGCAGGTCTGTAATCGTCTTTGATTGGTGAAAGGTTTAAAAAAGTCAGTTATTTCCACCGTGTAATAGAAACATTAGCCGTCTCAGTGGCGTAGGTGTTACGGATGCGGAAGACTGTTGATAGTAGGCATAGTTTTAACTCTTTTTGTTACATGCAATACTTGTATGGTCAGAGCTGGTCTCCGTGTGTATGAAACAACGCTTGCTGTGCTATTATGCTATTCGCGTTTCTTTAGTCTAAACATGATACAGAAATCTAGCTATCTGTTTTAACAAGTGATGTGTGTGATATGTAATGTGATGTGTACGTGTGATGTGTGTGATATGTAATGGCATATAGAATGGCATGTTGGAGTGGCATCAGTGACACGTGTCATGTATTTCAGCCCACAAGGATTCATCTATTCACTTCACTTCATAGTTTGTTCTGTGGTATGCACATAAAGAGATACGGTTAAATATATCTGGCGATAAATTGTGTAATCTTTTGCGTGCATATTGTGTGCTCTGTGCTCAGATTATAATGAGGATACAGGGAAGCACAATTGTTGATAAAACATACCGATCACAAATGCTGCCCTCTTGATATTAACTCATCGATAACATTGATCTGAAATGTTTTGACTCCATCATCATCCGTGCACTGATTCATCTATGCACTTGTTCATCTGTACAATCATTCCTCCATGCACTGGTTCATCCGTACAATCATTCATCCATGCACTGGTTCATCCATACAATCATTCATCTATGCACTGGTTTATCCGTACAATCATTCATCCATGCACTGGTTCATCGATACAATCATTCATCCATGCACTGGTTCATCCGTGCAATCATTCATCCATGCACTGGTTCATCCAAACAATCATTCATCCATGCACTGGTTCATTCGTATAATCGTTCATCCATGCACAGGTTCTTCCGTACATTCATTCATCTATGCACTGGTTCATCCGTACAATCGTTCACCCATGCACTGGTTCATCCGTACAATCATTCACCCATGCACTGGTTCATCCGTACAATCATTCACCCATGCACTGGTTCATCCGTACAATCGTTCACCCATGCACTGGTTCATCCGTACAATCATTCATCCATGCACTGGTTTGTCCGTACAATCATTCATCCATGCACTGGTTCGTCCATACAATCATTCATCCATGCACTGGTTTATCCGTACAATCATTCATCCATTCTCTGGTTCATCCATACAATCATTTATCCATGCACTGGTTCATCGGTACAATCATTCATCCATGCACTGGTTCATCCGTACAGTCATTCATCCATGTACTGGTTCATCCGTACATTGGATTATTTCCCACGTCGTTTTATGGTACTAATCTTTGCCTCGGTGTCAATTTAAAAAAAAAACAAAAAAAAAACGGCAAACCCTCTTTGAGTGGGGTTCGAACGTAGGATCGCGAGGCAGGTAGGCAACGTGCTAGCTACAACACCACTGCGGCGCCTACTGTAGTGATTACTCTGTATTGATATGTATTTATATTTATACAGTGCAGATCTGATAGGCCGAACTCACCTGGGACCCAAGAACTCGTTCTTCTCATCGGAAATTCCTTTTATAAGAATTCAAGCATATAGTAATGCATTTACAACGTACAATACAATATTGTTCTTTACAACAGAAATTCGCCACATCTGAGATCGCTTGAAGTGGTTTGCGCTGTGTTCATCTGTTTTAGTTGCGGTAAATTCAGCTATTTCTGCCCTAGGCGACTATTGCTTTAAATTAACAGTTTCGTTCAGACGGAATGACAGTTACAACTGTCCAGATTAAACAGAGTGAGAGAAATAAATGGGATAAACTGAGTGAAAGTCTCGACTGTCTGGGGCAGGGAACCTTCATCCGACAAAGATGTTTCACGTTTCTTACTTTGCTGTGCAGTTACATTTACATGGCAACTTTGAGATTTTTCGTTGCAAATGTTGACAGCCGCAATTTTTAGATTCTTTTGCTTGAGTTTCACATATTCTTGGTCACGGCATAATTAAGTGTTGTCCTCTTTCCTCGTCGTTACCTTACCTGCCCAGCCAACTCTCAGAAATTTTTGAAACTTATTTTGTAAACATTTTATGTAATCAAGTTGCCGTGGGAAAACGAAACACAACACACTTAGATTAAGCGTTTGGATTGTCTGGACCTGGGCAGAAATAGGAAAGTTAGATACGGTAGTGTAAGATCAGGGTATAGTTGATAATTATCTTATTAATGAGCGAGATCAGGTTTTTGAGATTTATTAAAGTAATGTCGGACATGCACACCAAACTATATTCAGACGAAAAAGGAATAGAATGCCGCGACTTCTTTTGTGCAAACAGAAAGACTTCGTGGTAAATTTGAAATTACTGAAGGGGTAACAGATGTTCCACATTGGACGACACCTGTGACTATATGTTTTAATTGTTTCAGCTAAAGTATTACTCATTTATGCACTTCATATGGTATGTAACTCTCCAGTGTGCACCTGACGAGATGTAGCGAAATATGCCAGACATTAAGTCGTGAAACATATTGTGTCTTCTATGTTTAAATTCACTAAGGGAATACTTTGTTTTGAATCAGATGCTATCAGACGAGGAAACAGCTAATTTAATTGCAGTTATATGGGCATTTCAGATCGGGCTATTATTCTTAATATTAAGGATAAACCAATGCTGATAAATATTATACCAGTGTATGCATCAACAACAAGCAGCCGTGAAGAAGACATGCACAGATTTTATAATTAAATAGAAATGGCGATTTCTCATATCAAAGCAGAAGAAGCCAAAATGATACTAGGAGATATTTTAACGGAAAATTAGGAAGAGAAAGAATAGAAGATGCGATTGTAACTGTGATGTAGGAAGAAGAAAGGAAATTGAGACAATTTGCTAGTAAGGGAAAATATAAACGATATGTTGGCTGGAAACACTTGTTTTAAACACAAGAGATGAATGGAGGTATAGAAAAGTTAAGATAAGAAAATTTTCAATCAGATTAACTACACACTGGTTAATAAAAAATTTAGAAATGCATTGGTAAATGTGAAGACAGTGTCTTGCTGTGACCGTAATATTGATCACATCCAATTATATGGACAGATATAAGTAAGATTAAAAAGAGAGAAAAACATTAAGAACATTAAGACAACGAAGATATTCTAAGATCAGATAAGGACATTTTAAGTACAATATTCAGTGAATATGAGAAACACATACATTGCAATGCCTAAAATACAAAGCATTAAAAAAAAAACAAAGGGGAAATTCCAAAACTCGTCCATCAAAGAGGCAAAAATATATTACCGGAAGTAAGATTAAAGGCAAAGAAGATATGGATGGTTGACGAAATTTTCAATACGGTTTGAAAATAGGTAAAAGGACAAATGAGAAGATAAGATAAACAAAGAAATACGTGAAAACCATAAAGGCAAATGAAAACTGGGTAAACGGTCAGTTCATCAGAATTGAATTAGTCTTCTTTTTTTTTTTTTAAATTAGTTGCATGTCTTTTACAGGACGTCGCTTTCAGCCCCATTCTCTTTGTGATGTCTTGGTAGGTTTACGTTCAGTGGTTTGCCTTTGCTTTCTGAACGATCGGTACTTATATCATTGTACGAAAAACAGCGCAACTGCTTTACAATATCCATCAGCTGTATTTCGAACATGGTATGCAGGATTGCGATTTGCAAAGTCTATTAAAGTTACAAGAAATATGCGCATTCAAATCAGTTATTTGACATGCAGAAAAAAAATGATTAAACACGGGGTCTTTGAGACCAAAGACGGGAAAAATACTAACTGAAGAAGATTCTTAAGAAAGAGAACAAATGTAAGAATACGTCCTCGGTGAGTCTAGTACAGTATAAAAAGGACCCCTATACACGCCGTAAAGCGTATTGAGCATGTAATTGCTAGGCCCATATTTTTATAGTACTTAGTACATCATAATGAGTTCAGGTAATTGCGCATGAGAAAATAGCGGCAGAATTTAATATGATTTTAATCATTACCCTTCATTGAATCACATCTAGCAGAGCACCGAAAAGCATAATTTCCAGCAGTTCATAAATGATTAGGCGATAATTTCTCTGTATTGTTATCGAGAAAAATAATTCCCATGGCTTTGTTGTTTGGCGTCGAGCTTTAATACTGTACGTTATATACATGCCTGCCTGTTAAATTTACATCATAAAGCGGCGGTTTATTACTTTACGCAGGTCACCAATTAGATGTCAGTCATACGTTTGTACATACTTCTTATGCTTGGACTGAAGCAGACACAAACCATCTTAAATATCCAATCATCTCTATCATTTCGTATCCCTACACACACAATCGCAATCTTTTTGAACACCATCTCAGTACGGACTATATGCTATCTTAAATAATAATAATCATGTTATCAATCTCAAAGAACAGTAAACATTCTCATTACATTCTACCTTAGCTAACTATAATTGTCATGTCAAGTTAGTTATAGTGAGTCATGCAACATTTTCCATGCTTTATCATGCATACATTGTTCTATGGTTGTCATTGTTGTCAAAGATTAGCTTCATGGTGATGTATGCATGAAATAATGAATGAGAGCAGAGAGATAATAGGGATAGAATGTCATTCGGGCCTGCGTGCCTAATTCTTATTATTTTTGTTTTTGTTTTTTGCATATCCTTTACAGGACATCGCTGTCAACAGCAGCATCTTTCAGCTGTTTGTTGATTTCTTGGCAAGATTACGCTCAGTAGTAGTTCTTATTAACCCTTTGAAAATAAAGTTCGTTCGTTCGATCCCTGGTGATCATCGGTAACAATTCGGCATATACGACATATGATTAGGTGTCATGTGTACACTTACAGCCGATGGCCTATGATGCGAACTAACCCTCAATTAATGTTAGGTTAATTCCTGGAGAAGCCTTGGTACCACTACAGTAGCATGAGAAATACATTGACGCTTATTGATCGACTCTGTGATCTCAACGCCTTTCTTGTCCTCGCTATGATTTACGATCAATACCTGCGCATTTATTTCTTTTTGTACGTAGGTGAAGGTCAAGGTAGTCCCATAATAGATACAAGAAACACACGAAACTGTAAATTAATTAGAGAAATTGAACGTTGGCGGTCAAGATTGTTAGGTAATGTTATGAGGAGGAATAAACCGGAAAACGCAGTGGCAGCTTGCAAGGTTGATGGGGAAAAGAGTTAGGGTGTTTTGTTTTCTTCTGCTGTTGCTACTTCTACTTTATTCACCTTCAAATGTTAGCCTGAATATGTTTAAATAAAGCAGCAGTTTATGACAAAGCAGCAGTTAACTTTGGCTTCTTTACGTCCTCATAGAGTGCCAACAGATATAGCTTGCGATGCAGAACTGACTTTCTCTGTTCTATCTACACTGGGCACTCTCGCGGCAAATGTTTACTTGCCTTTTTATCTGTTCCGCTGGTACATGCATCAGTGTCTCTTATCTTTAGTTTAGTTTAGTTTTTTTAACATTTGGTATTTCAGACTGTTATGTCACGTTGAACTATTTGTATTTCCGCCTGTTGTGCCCTGTTGAATAATTCACTTGACGGTGACTCATTTTTCTTAATTGTCGTTGTGTGAAGCTTACCTAGTTAATTGCATATCCTTTACATGACGTCGCTGTTAACCCCAGCATTTGTTGGCTGTTTGTGTTTTCTTGGCAAGTTTACCTTCAGAAGTTTGCCATTGATTTCTGAACGACCGGCACTCATACCATCTTATGAAAACCAACAATATAACATGACACAAAGTAGTGCAGCTTTACATAACAGAATTACGACACGGGACGTTGCGGCGATTATCCTTCATCAGCAAACAAACATTCACAAAACACAACATGTAGTTACGGAGATCTCCTGTGACTACATTAAAACGTGACGACAGGACGAGAAGATGAAAAAGATGAAAAAATGAAAGCAATGAAGAGAAAATGAAAATTGGAAAAAAATGTTCCTACTTACCTCAGAATTCCGAGCTGTGTATAACTGTAGAGCATTCTTGTGACATATATGGAGAAGAGAGACATGAGAAAATACCCTGGCAACCGGAAAGATCAATGGACGAAGGGATGCAGACCAAATGAAATTCTGCCAGTTAGACGGTGTCGTGGAGAAATATCAAGGGTTGATCCCGAAGACCAAGTACGGAGATCTGATTTGTATATATATATATATATGCGTGTGCGTGCGTGCGCACTCGCGGGAACGCGAGTATGTGTGTGTGAGTGGGTAGGGGCGTAAGAGAGATATTTACAGAAAGAGAAACGACTTCCGACTAAGTTTAAACGATATTTCGAAAAGTAAGCATGCTGTTTTCCGTAGTGCAAGATTTATTACTTTTCCAGTTCATATAAACTTGCATTTTGCTTGCTTTAACTTGTCGATAACTATGCCATCAAGTAATTTAAAATATACACGTATCCTGTGTATCCTTTGCTGCGATTTATAACCACATAAAAACGTATTTTAAAGCGTCCTTGCTAACTAATCCCGTCAAGCGATAGCGAATTGCTATATTTTACATATCGTGCAACGTGTAATGGTGTAAATTCGAACAAAGCTACCCACTTCGCGGCATTCATTATCTGAACAAATTAGGATATAGGTGTACTTGTTGGAATCCGTATCACGTATCAGTTCTTTTACAGAATGTCGCTCACGGCCCATCGACACGATTCTCAATCCTGGTGGTAGATTACCGATTGGGGGGGGGGGGGGGGGGGGGGGGTCGCGCGCTTGTGGGACCAGGTGGAGGAGAATGTGGGGGAACAGATTGACGAGCCGTATGTGGACAGAATGAGATTGCGGGAGATCGGCAGGGGTTCTGGAAGAATCTAAAAACTGATAGGGAAGACCAGGAGACCTTTAAATCAGATAGTGGTGGGAACGATTAGTAGTATTACTATTCGCTGGCTGTTGACCGAGCACGTATAGGAATGTCCTGAGTGCAGTGATGTCGGTTCTCATCTGAACTCAATTCTCAATCCATTTCCATTCTGTTTTCTCATGTATTTTCCCATCCAAGGCACATGTAATGTCCTGTGTTCATCGTTGTGCTGATCGACTCCTGTCTCAGTTCCAGAAACCAGACCCGCCATCATTGTTCATTCCAAGCCACGGCGACATTTAATACTGTCGGAGTATTTTAGTGTCGGAGACTTGCTGCTGTTTTCTCGTGTGTTCACATCTTGTCCAACGTCTGTGTTTGTTTTGTTTTTTTCTTAATTATTATTCTCCTCGATACGCGATATCCTAAGAATTGTTTTGTCGTATGTAAGTTCTGAAGCCCGGATTTTTTTCTTTTGTGATTGGGGATAATTGATTCAGAAAAAGACGAAAAGTCATTTTTCGTATATATGGGTGGGTGGGTGTGTGTGTGTGGGTGGACGAGTATGTTAATCTCCATCTGTCTCGGACTGTCAGTTTATTTTTCTTTCGCCCTTTTACTTTCTATCTCCTTCAGTAACTCATTCAGGTTCTGTCGCCTTCCTTCAGTCTGTCTTCCTCTCTCTCTCTCTCTCTCTCTCTCTCTCTCTCTCTCTCTCTCTCTCTCTCTCTCTCTCTCTCTCTCTCTCTCTCTCTCTCTCTCTCTCTCTCTCTCTCTCTCTCTTCTGTACTATGAGTTTGTTTTTTACCCGCGATTTCTTGTCGTAACAAACTACAACAACCTGCTTATCTTTATATATAAAAGAGAATGTTTGTTTGTTTGTGTGTCCTTTATGCGTTCCCAAACGGTCCATCTGATTGAGATGAAATTTTGTCCCGATGTTCCTCAACCACGAAAGAAAAAGGCATTACGATCTTCAAAAACAGACGAAGAAATGTCCCGCCATCTTGCTCCAAGGGAACTCACTCTCTGATTAAACCAGAAATTTGTTATGAACAGTGTGGATTTGTAGAGGGAAAGGGAACAATATACTTTATTTTTTCTACTATATCTACTTATATATATATATATATATATATATATATATATATATATATATATATATATATATATATATATATATATATATATATATATATATAGAAGAGAATGTTTATTTGTGTGTGTGTCCTTTATGCATTCCCGAACGGTCCATCCGATTGAGATGAAATTTTGTACAGATGTGTTCTCACTCCCGCGGATCCAACTGAAATAATTAGTTAGTTTAAAATCAATTTTAAATTTTTACACGAAAGAAAAAGGCATTACGATGTTCAGACACAGACGAGCAATGAGAACGGGAACGGGAGAATCAGAAACAGACGAGCAACGAGAACGGGAGCAGGGGCCGAACGCTTACTCTGTACGCTTAGATAAATGTATTTGAATGTATAATGACTACTGATATGAATTAAATAAGACGCTCATCGCCAGGGTCTAGGCGACGCCGGGCCGGGTAGTCTAGTATGTTATATTTCATGTGTTTATATGACTGTTTTTTTTTAAATTGCATAGCTCTCGGTAAATAATGTTCTAGTTTGTGATTGTTGTTTGTCGTGGTAAATATTTGTTATAGTTGGTGGATTGTATTGCGTACCCCTTGTTAATTTAATATAGTATTTTATTAATATCTTGTTAACGTTGTTTCTTTTAAATTGTATGCTCAGCAGCTGTCATTGAATCCGTATATTTCATAAATGTTAATTAATCTCGGCAGCTTTAGTTAAACCCGTGTTATACTTTTTGAATTGTTCAACATGTGCCACTTACAACTTACTTAGTTACGCTAGCTATGTTGTGCTGTGTGCAACATTGGTCTTCATCATCAGCTTCCACTGTTGACATACTAGGTACTATGCACATTAAAAGTTTACAGTAGCCATACCGGTATGCTAATCTGCTAGGTCCAAATAAAGGCAGTGCTTCCTTGAAGGAAACAAGTGTATATCAGCGTCCGGCCAACTAGCCACTCACAAGTGTTGGTGTGGCATTAGCCAGATCAGTTATCCACTTCACCCCTTAGCTGTGGTTTATGGAAGAAATCGTGTGCAGTAGTGTTCGTACTTCTGTTGTTATCATCGGTGTATAATAACTGCATAGGTGAAATGAAAATCAACTACACAAAGACATCGGACCGCAATGCCGGGGTGTAGTTTATTACCAATATTGGAAACAGAGGGAAAGCGGCGGCGTTAGTGTAGTTGGTAGGAGGCTACGCTGGTAATGTCACGAGGGCGATTTGGCGAAGTTCCGACAGCTGCGTTCGTCGCCCGCTAACAGAGAAAACGACATGCAACCCATTCATCCGTGCTTTCAGGCCTACAGTCACTAGCAAGAAGGAAATGCCACAGTGTAATATACAATTGTATCGGAATATTATTAAACACGTGAATCCCTACAGTTATCTCGGAACAGTCATAACATCTGATGGGAGATAACTTTAATAGATGTCAACAAGCATCACTATGGCGAAGGTAGCCTTTTGCAAGATGGAAAACATACTGACCAATAAAATGATGTCATTTCCAACGAGAAAAAGAGCGTTGAAATGCTACATAGAACCTTTACTTGTGTATGGATGTGGAGCGTGGACAATGAGCAGACAAGTTTAAAAGCATCTGATGGCTGCAGACATGTAGTTTCTGAGGCCCCTGGAAGATTAACCCGGTCAACAAATGCCCGCAGAAGTCGGATGTGTCGCCCTAACGGCGCAAGAATGCAGCTCTGCTGTAAACAGACACAACGCAGTCACGTCCGGGAAAAAACTCCGGATAAACGCAAAAGAAGAAGAAGAAGAAGAAGAAATTTCTGAGGAAAATGCAAAGAATACCATGGGCAGACAGAAAAACCAAAGACCAAGTTCTATAAGAATCAAATGAAAACCGTAAGCTGATTAGAGAAATTAGATATTGTCACATTTTTTTGGGACACATGAGAATAAATAGATTGGAGAACATGGTGACAACTGGCAAGATTTAGGGGAGAAGGACAAGAGTAAGGCAGAGAAGTCAATACCTGGATGGCTTGGTAACGAGGTATGGTCGAGACAGGAACACTGGGCTGATCCACGACTCTAGTGATCGAGTGAGATGGCGAAATATGCAGCCCACGCATATCGGCATGGCACAGGATGATGATGATATCACATGACAGACTCGTGGCCGGTTCCTACTTCGGGACATGTTGTCGGTTGGAAAGAGGAGACAGTACTCATTGGCTCCTCAGTTGTATTTATTTTAGTGTGTTTCTCCGTGTTTACAGATATATAACAACCGACGTCTGCGGTTCAAGGATAATGATCACAGTTTTACATTACCGACATACCAGGTTTGAGGCCAGCCGTCGGCGATTTACAAGCAGACCGCATTGCGTTAATTTTCACAATAGTATGAGCACCGTCCGTTTAGAAAACAGTTGCAAACTTTTTGGTTTTTTTTGTTCGCATATCCTTTACAGGACATTGCTGTCAACATCATCATCTTTCATCTGATTGTTGATTTCCTGGCAAGATTACGCTCAGTAGTTTGCCATTGTTTTCTGAGCGACCGGCTCACATACCCCGTAAGTTACCGACGCGGAGAGAACCGCTACTAATTCTCTCGCATGTCACGTTACTCACGAGAGTATACGGGATTACGGAGAAAGTCGTGTAAGGCAGACCGGCTTGTTGCAAACTACTGAATATAAATGTAACGAGGAAACTGCCAGCAGCCCAAGAATATTGATTGTAATGTCATATAAAGGTTATACAACTAACTGGTAACAGATATAACGCATGCGTTATTTGATTACACAATTTTCGTGTTGATCATGCTTGTTACGCGTGTATTGTTATTGGTATTCTGTGATGTTTGTCTTCTTTCCTTTCAGCGGCAAACCGGTGAAAGATGCCAAGGAGAACAAGAGCAAATCACTGAAACGTACCAACGGAAGTGTAAGTACATGGTAGTGATACTTATCTTTCATTTCTTACTTGCTTTGTTGTCTGTCATATTCTTCTTATTTCAGTGTTTGTTTCCTTTGTAAAGTCCCTTATTGACTCCTCTATATTACGGACTTTGTATGCTATCAGTTTTCTATTTATTATGTTGTGTTCTCGTGTTCTCGTACATGACCCACAACTAACTGTTGGTACTGTTATGTCACTATTCCATTGTACCATGTGAAATATGTATCCTGCTTAAGACAACTAAATCGGGGGAGGGGGGGGGCGCCTAATTGGTCTCAGGATATGGTGTCCGCCTCGAGTGCTCGAGGTTCCGGGTTAAATCCCCGGTGAGGGCCGGGATTTTTTCACGTGGACTTCTAGTAACAAAATTTCCCCTGGTCGCTGGGTTATGAGATCCGACGCCCGTGTGTATTGTTCCGCATGTACAAAATCCCCTGGCAGTTGGAAATCGGAAAAGAGTAGCCTAACGGCTCAGCCCGGGCAAAATTTCGAGTTTAATATATACCCAAAGTATTTCAGGATCCTCGCCGGTGCTACGGAGTTCGCGCACTGAGCTGAGATTCTCCGGATTCAGGCTTGAGTTGGGAGTAGAACGGAGCACTTATGGGTCATACCTGTGTGCCGTGATGGTGATCCGTCGACTAAACTAACTAGACTAGACAACTAAATGAGGCCAGGACGATAGTGAATGGGGGATAGAACATTCTCTTGGGGGTATTGCGGTCCACCAGACTCAAGAGTTTAGACTCAGTCTCCCAGAGGTCTTCCAACCAACCACGAGACTGTCTCTGTCCTGGAGGTCACCAGTATGAGGCCAACCAAGAATCTCACTTCTGGAAGTGTATGAAACCAAAGCACTGACCCGCAGGCGAGCTCTCTAGCTACTGCCAGCCATCACACCCCCTCTCAGACAGCCCACCCATTGTAGAACAGATACAGATGCCAGAATAAGAATTCAGAAGGCTACATGAGCTTGTAGAACACTAGAAAATCTGTTGAAATCTAAAGAAATTACATTACACTTATCATAAAACTTAGAATTTGAAATTCTAACGTTAAATTAATACTACTGTAGGGATCGGAGACACGGAGAACAACAAAACCAATTACAAATAAACTACAAACATTCACTCATTGATGTCTGTGTAAAATAGAAAGAATAACATGATATGCCAGAATCACCAACGTGGAGCAGCTCGTGGAGAGAACTGAAACAAACATCAGTGAACTAAGAGTGAAGGAAGGACGCTGGCGACGGATAGGATATTGAACTTTGTTTTTTTTTACTACTACAAGTACATATAAACAACACATGAAACGTCCATACAACCCTTGTAATATCTCCTCAGTGTCAACCAGACAAACGATACCTCAAGTGCCCCGCAGGGCTGAGAGTAGAACACTTGAAGAAATTCATCCGCTCCAAATTTTCATTGCCTCGTTCAGTAGAGGTAAGTGGATTGTGGTCCATTTGTTTGCCACATTGGCCACAGTTAGTTAAATAATGTAGTCCCAGTTTTCTTTGCCTCATTTTGAACATAATTAAGCCCACCTTTTGTCATTTGCCGGTCTCCCTGGTCTAGGCATTACACGACTTTCTCCGTAATCCCGTATACTTTCGTGAGTAACGTGACGTGCGCGAGAATCGGTAGCGGTTCCTTCCGCGTCGGTAACTTACGGGGTATGTGAGCCGGTCGCTCAGAAAGCAGTGGCAAACTACTGAGCGTAATCTTGCCAAGAAATCAGCAATCAGCTGAAATATGCTGATGTTGACAGCGATGTCCTGTAATGGATATGCGAACAAAAGGAAAATAAATTGTCATTTGAGCGCCGGTGGTGTAGTGGCATAAATCAAAGCTTCGAAAGTAACTTTTTTTGTTGTTGTCAATTTAATACAGCGCACATTTCCATATACAGGGTGCATTTTAATGACTCGGGAGATTTTGAAAATATTGCCTTTCCAAGTTTTGTATTCACCCACTGTGGAGTTCATGCAACATAAAAGGTAAATACACAATGTGCAAGGGCAATAATTTCAAAAAACAGTCTTTAAAAATACATATATTATATATTAGGAGGTTTAGCATGGCCAAAAGAATAAGAAACTTCCGGTGCGCTGATGGTGAGATATGTGGCTTATCTCTACACCGGTCACTTTGACCTAAATGTTGACTTCTCGTTCAGAAAGGATTGGAAAACTGCTGAACGTAATATTCCCTAGAAAATCAACCTGGGATTGAGAGGTCAGCATGGCCGAATGGATCAGACTGCTCGCTCTTAAACTTCCAGTGTGCTTATGCCGAGTAGTTGAACTAAAATGTTGATTTCTCATCCTTGACTTGAGAACGTAAATTACATGTACCTCAAAAGTCGAAAAATCACTTGATAACGATGAAGGAACACTGGTGATATGGACAGCTATTCCACACGCAACAATCAGTTCAGTGCGCTGGAAGTAGTAGCACGTGTATGGACTACACTTGAGTTCAAAGCGAGCCACAGCCAAAAAGCAAAGTGGTTGGGGTTGATGGCAACGTCCAGCAAAGGACATGCAAGATATACGAGTACATCAAGGTAAGTTGTTATCCACATTTAGCGCATATGTTCAGTGCCTCTATGTTATGGTTATCCAGTCCGGCCTGAACTTTCACAATCTTTTCCATTTCGAAGCTTCATTGCAGTCCAAAAGCGTTTGTCCCGGAACAATAAACGAACATGCCTTACCCCGATGTAGTCCATGTTTTGCCATTTCACACGATCATTAGAGTCATGGGTCATCTCTGTGTTTTTGTCTCCATTGTGCCAAGCGGCCTATCCCATGTTTTTTTCCCCTCAGTCTTGCCAGCTGTCACCAAATTCTCAGCGTATTTTTTCTCACAATGTGCACCAAAATGATGACTGTCTACGTTTAATTTATCTAATAAGTTTACGGTTTTCTGTTGTCTTTTGTAGGACCTGCTCATTGGTCTGTCCATTTCCCACATAAACTACATTGTCACTACCATTAGATATTTTACAGCTTGTCCGCGTTTCGCACCCATAAAGAAGTGCAAGATCTGTGTAGCACTTCAACACTTGTTTTCTCGTAATTGACATCTTTTTATGAGTCAGTATATTTCTCATCTCGCTAAAAAGCTATCTTTTCCATAGCAATTCTTGTAGAGAACACATTTTTTTTTTCCATATCCCATTTACAGGACATCGCTGTCAACACCAGCACTGCTGTTGTTGACGTCTCTGCAATTTACGTTCAGTAGTTTGCCATTGATTTCTGAACGACCGGCTCCCACATCATCACGTTAAAACCCAGCGCGACACGGTCTGCTGCCAAATCTGTTGCAACTGTGCTTCGAACGCAGGTAAGCGGAATCACGAACCGCGTTGAACCGCGTTCTTAACGCCGTTGCCACAGAGCACCGGCAGAGAACACATTAGACAACATACAAACTGAAAGCTGTAGCTACCATACTGGTATAGAAGGTTCGAGAGCTCGAGCTACAACTCGGCCAATGCTAGTACACCCGGCTGCAGTGTGTATGGTCGGCCGGTACAGTCAGATTCGACTTTTATTTATATCTACAAAACTGTTCAGTTGTGACAACCATTGAGAGCATGGGGTCAAATAAAGTTCACCTTTGGTATGATTGCTTATGTGACACTAGTGATTTTTACTACATGCTTGCTGGGCAGTTATGTTGAAGTGAAATACCAAGGGTTGTGTAGGTCTCACACTTTCACTCGCTTTGTAGATCGTTCAAGAAAACGTGTCCTAAACAGCTGTGTATTTTCTCTCGCCATTGTTAGTTATACAGTTCAGATGTTCCAGTTCAGATCATGTTATGACCATTTTCAACCCTAATTTTCGTGAACATGTCGTCGCTAATTGCTTCACGTAATCTTTAGTGCGTTCACAAATGTTTGCCCCCGTATAAACATTTCATAACTCAGTAAACAACTGAATGAAATTTATGAGATTTAGTGTATAATTTTGTCATTATGTACACCCAACAAACAAATGTTTGTTCTGGAGATTGTACAGCAGATCTCAATGCTTGTTTATATGCGGTATATAATTTACGGGTCAGAGATGAAGTGCATATTATGAAATATATTACATCTTCTCCCTGAAACATCAGTGTTCAATAATGAATATTCTCGTGGTGCACGGGCATTTCCTTATCAGAAGCGTGTCACATGGTGGAACGAAAGTGTTCAGAGATTACTGTCAACAAGTTTCTTAGTGTGAATTCAATACATTTTCGCCAAAACATCAAATAAATGTCACCCCTTTCAATGATTTCAATTGCCTTTGGACCTATCAAAGACATATTTCTTGGGTGGGAGTAAATATAAGACAACAGGAAATATTTCATAACGATGTAACAAATACTTTTATAAAAAGTGAACGTGAATGAGTGGAAACATTTGTTAGCGCACTATACCCATGATCATGATTATTATCATCATCATGTGCCCTGCTAACTGACGTAGGCGTTCTTTTCTCTCCACAGATCTGTGTCTTTGTGTTCTGGATCAATAGGTAATATCCCTCCATGCCGTCGTCTCAGTCCATCCAGCATAATTTCTTTCAGTCTGCCTATCCCTCTATTCTCACTGATCGTTCCAGTCCTGGCGATATTTTCCAGTGTCTTCTCCTTCTCATTACATGACCAAAGAACGCCGTCTGTCTCCTTCTTATCGCTGTATATACTATCTTACTGTCATTAGCCTATCTACCCACAGAGGTATAATGTGTTGACTACTCTGCTGTAAGCATCGGCTAGACGAATCAACACGAGCAGCTTTCACATTTTGATTCGCGAGGTGCCATGGCAAGACTAACTCTACTATTGGGAATCCAACTTTCTGTTTTAATTGTCACAAGGCTGTCGTTGTCTGTGTCGTTGACTCTCATAATTACTGAACTTGCTGACTGAGTACGTCTGCTTCGTAGGGACAGACCTCGCCAGTAATTTATACTGCACACGATTTAATAAGCTCATCGTAAATGAATGATATTCTCACACCTCATTATCCCCCTCCTTCTCCTCCTCGTTCTCCTCCTCCTCCTCCTCCTCCTCCTTGTTCTCCTCCTCCTCCTCAAATTCCTTCTTTCTTCCGATATTTTCTAACTATAATTGCATTGTACCTGTTTTCAGCAGAGCTGCGATATTTACACCTTTCCTCTTGTTATTAGTTGACGAAATCGCCGCCCCGAATGAGTGGTGCTCCTATTTCAGCTGCTTTTATACGAACTCTGCTCTTCACGGTGCCCACTCGTATACCACCTGAAGAATATAGTTAACCAATAGCCACTCATATACCACCTGAAGAATATAGTTAACCAATAGCCACTCATATACCACCTGAAGAATATAGTTAACCAAGGAATAACGAGATACGTGGAACTGGTCAGTCTTATAAGAACACAATCACAATTTACAAAGCAGACGTTGCGGCTAGAGAATCCATCAGTTCACAAACAACAAAGAAATACTGATAAAACAACATAAAATATATATACATGCGTTACTTAGGTATTGTTAATCAGTGTCAGTCAAGTCTTATAACACATAACGGGCTCACATATCAAATCTAAAGAATGTTAACACATTTTTTTTTTAAAGACTCGGAGGGAGGGAACTAGTTTCCATGAGTGGGTAACTGGCCCACTTTCTGGATCAGGCTCGAGAGGTGTCTAACGTGAATGATGCGCTCTGGGCGGGGGTTGTTTACAGTAGCGTGGGCATTTGCCGCAACTCTTTTGCACAATAAAAAGATGTCAGTTGAAACGAGGAAAAGAGTGTTGAGGGGATACATAGAGCCTGTTCTTTTGTATGGATGTGAAACTTGGACAATGTGCAGTCAAGCTGAAAAATATATGATGGCTGCAGAAATGTGGTTTTTGAGGAAAATGCAAAGAATAACATGGACAGAAAGAAAAATCAACGACCAAGTACTACAGGAGACAACTGAAAATCGTAAATTGATTAGAGAAATTAGACGTAGACAGTCAAAATTTGTTGGATATGTTATGAGAGGGAAATGGATTGGAGAACTTGGTGACAACTGGCAAGATCGAAGGGAACAGACCACGGGGAAGACCGAGAAGAAAATACCTGGATGGCTTGGCCACATGGCATGGTCGAGACAGGAACACTGAACTGATCCACGACTCTGGTGATCGAGTAAAATGGCTAGTCATGACCGCCCACGGTTTCCGGCATGGCACATTATTGATTGATTGATTGATTTTGCACACCTGAGCAGTGTGTGTGTGGTCCTCAGTGTCCGTATGTAAACAAATACCCAGCGCTGATACTTGCGAACATTATGGCTGAAGTCTGTATCAACGGGAAAGCAAAAGCAACAGAGTAATACACATATAACACAATGGAAAAATTAGCTATTCAGAGGTAGTACTGATCCTTTGAATAGATACGTATTCCTTTACGTTATCTGTGTGCTACTTTTTTTTTGGGGGGGGGGGGGTGATCGGCACTGATAGAAGTAAAAACAAAACATAGACAACAGAAAACACAGCAAACATTGAAAACTATAAGCTTACCAGTATTCGAACATGCTGACTTCAAATGATAACAGCTACTCCCTGAAATAAAACGTATCCCTCTAAGCACCGCCAACAAGACACACACAAAAAATAAAAACCCATTAGCTGGGCTTATCCTTCACTAAGAACTCCTAACTAGGAATCAGGACTTATGCGTATATGACTGAGCTACTGTATAACAGTGGGCGCTACTATATACTTTCTGTTAGCGCCGAATGTTGGGCGACGCTCACCAAACCCGACACCCCACATTGTGCCAACGGTTTCTGGCGCAGATGCCCAGTTGGGAGTGTACAAGCCTTATGCTAGTGCGAGGAAATGCAATCTAAAGACTAACTGTCATAGCAGGGTAGACCAAGCCCTAAGCCTCGGTCGGCACCTTGGTCAAGGGTCGAAGCTCCTACAGGCGGACAGTTAGAGCGTTGCTTTGCTGATCCGGGAGCTTGTGCGGCTTGTCTTGTTCCAGATGTATTGGTGTTGCCGTTCATCTGCAGTAAGCTAGGCAAACCAAGAAAGGGATCATGCTGCGTGGGCAACACATGGTCTCTACAATTTAACCCCGGCTGTGTGCTATAGAGAGGTATAATTCTATCCCTTGTCCCCTGTAATTTAAAAAAAAAAAAATTTAAAGAGATATACCTAACCAGTGTTGAAGTACGGAAATCGTCAAGATTTCACGCGATTTCGTCAGAGTCAAGACAACAGAGGAGAAAGACACCAGAGCCGGGAACACCGACTCAAATCAGTCCGATGGGTTGTCAAGCGTATTCAAGTGGAGCTGACAGATGAAGAAATCCTGAAGCAGCTACGAGAAGAGAATCTTCACATCCGATTCTTGAAGGCGAAGCGGCTCCCCACCTACTCCAAGATACCTACAACATTGGCAGTGGTGACGTCGGAGGACAGCGAAATGCCGACCACAGTAACAATCAACAAGAGAATGCAGCAACCAGAGAGATTCATCCCAAGAGTCAATCAATGTCCCAGATGCCAGAGGGCCGGCCACAGCAGAGCAACATGCCGCAGTAAGACGGAAATCTGTCGATACTGCGCCGATCACCACGCCTTCAAGGAGTGTCCTCTGGCCAAGCTGGACACGGACTTCCGAGCACCCAACAACAAAAGAAAGTGCGCCAACTGCCTGGGCAAATATGGAGCAAGATACTGGGCTGTCCATACCTCCAAAGACACAGAGACGTGTTAAAGATCGCCATCAACACCAAGACGCCATATAAGGAAGCAATGCGGAGGTGCGGACAGCCACGGGCATCTCGCAAGATGAAAGAGCACAACTACAAAGCCAGATCGACGAGTTAAAGAAACAAATCAGGGCACTGCTGACGCCTAACCCAACCAGCGACAACGAGAATCTACTGGCGGAAATAAAGGAGATCCAGCGAAACATCAAGCGAGAAGTGAAACACATGACCGCGTTGAAGCAGGAAAACGAAGAAATGCTACGCACCATAAAGCAGAGAGAGAGAGAGAAAGAGAGAGAGAGAGAGAGAGAGAGAGAGAGAGAGAGAGAGAGAGAGAGAGAGAGAGAGAGAGAGAGAGAGAGCGGCTAAAAGCTGAAATGAAATCAACTCAAAACAAACCAACAGAAGCCATGCAAGAGACCACAGAGAAGCCGCAAGAACCCCCCCCCCCCCCCCCCCCCAAAAAAAAAAACCGAGCCGGAACCGGCAAGATAAAACCAAGCAGCTGAACCACGACGTCCGAAACAACCCAGGGGGAACCAAAATCCCGCCAGACAGCCGAAAAAAAGACCAGATTAGGAACCTTTCGACGGCCATGCAAGTGGTTACAAAAAGGAACCTAACTCTGGAGGAAATGGAAGAGTACATAGAAGAAGAAGAGAAACGGGCAAGGCAAGAGGAACTCAGGCACGAGGAATACATGAGGAGACAAAGAAAAAGGAAAGAAGATGAAGAAACTCAGGGGGAAACCCAGAGAATACCCGGAGATAATCTCTGACTATGATACCGGCATTGAGTACTATATTCGAGGACGGAAGGGATCGTCCCATGGACTGACCACAGAGGAAACAATCGGAAAAGACTCGAGAACTTAAACGCGAAAGTGAAAAAAAAGCGCAAGGAGGTAAATAACATCTATAAGCTTCTATGGGCAATACACAGAACAGGAGGCAAAATTACTAAATAAAAAGTCTTTATAAGGACTACAACCAGCCGAGCCAGGAGCCGGCACCAACAAAG
Source organism: Cepaea nemoralis (assembly GCA_014155875.1). Classification (NCBI taxonomy): domain Eukaryota; kingdom Metazoa; phylum Mollusca; class Gastropoda; order Stylommatophora; family Helicidae; genus Cepaea; species Cepaea nemoralis. The sequence continues at coordinate 47,592 of JACEFZ010026009.1, read as the reverse complement.
TAAACCACAAGAGGAAACATGCGCAAAGGACAGCCGCCTACGGATCCCCCTGCTGACGTCACAAACACAAACGATACATAACCGGTCCGAGATAGGACTTACTCGTAAGAGAACACAAGACAAGAATTAGGGTGAATGAACCCACAAACACCACGGACCTCAACAATTAACCACAGCTGAAACACGCAGGTTGAACGAGGCCGAATTTGGAATTTTTGTTTTGAAAATTGGAATTGGAATTGGAGTACGGAAATGAATCATGGACAATAAACACACCAGTGAAGAGTTATATAAGAGCTGTAGATATGTTTGTTTGTTTGTTTGTTTGTTTTTTACATAAAATATGAAAAGAAAGAATACTAAGGACGGATAAAAAAGAAAGCCTAATGATTGTATCGAGCACAAAGTTAACTCACGCAGAGAACTGGTTACTGGCATCAGGAGAGGACAGTCCCCATTTATGGGCACATCAGGAGAAGGGGAAGTTGGAATACGTCGTGACATCGTGGAATTTGGAGGGGAGGACAGGCAGTTAAAGTCCAAGAAGGAAAATAGTCGACAGTTTGAAATTATGGCACTGAAAACATCGGTAACAGAAGGCAGTGGTCAAACATGATATGGATATGGACATGATATTGATGGTAATGATAATAATAATAATAATAATAATAATAATAATAATAATAATAATAATAATAATAAGAAAAGCCTTCAATTGTCCACACATCATGTGTGTGTGTGTGTGTGCGCGCGCGCGCGCAGGCGAGAGTAAGTTAATAAGTAAGTCACATATGGCTGTAGAAAAATAACTAAAAATGATAACTACTTGAAACCAGTTTATTTTTATACATACATTGTCCCTTTATTTCTCAACATAATGTCCACCACCATTGATGCACTTATCCCATCGTTTTATCAGTCCTCCCAAACCGGCTGCATAGAACTACGTGCTTTGTTTTCATTGACCTACCATCCCACAGAACTGTGTGACTTACTTATTGACTCCCCGCGTAACGTTTTCTACCCAGCTATGCACCGCTTTACAGGACAAACATTTGTCAACATAAACACTTAACACTCACCTTGGCGGGAGACATTTCGTGAATGACGCCGAAGTTGAATGTGAAGTGAAAACGTGGTTTATAAAACAGAGCACGCAGTTCTATGCACCCAGTTTAGGAGGACTGATAAAACGATGGGATAAGTGCATCAATGTTGGTGGAAATTATGTTGAGAAATAAGGGGACAATGTATGGATACAAATAAACTGGTTTCAAGATGTTGTCACAGTTAGTTATTTTTATACAGCCATTTGTGACCTACTTATTAACTTACCCTCGTATATCCGTTGTTAACGTTGTTATCCACACATCGCATGGCGTTGTTGTCCACACATCACACGTTGTTGTTGTCCACACATCACATGCCGTTGTTGTCCACACATCACTCGGCGCTGTTGTCCACACATCACATGCCGTTGTTGTCCACACATCACTCGGCGCTGTTGTCCACACATCACCTTCCGTTGTTGTCCACACATCACTCGGCGTTGTTGTCCACACATCACTCGGCGTTGTTGTCCACACATCACTCGGCGTTGTTGTCCACACATCACATGCCGCTGTTGTCCACACATCACATGCCGCTGTTGTCCACACATCACATGCCGTTGTTGTCCACACATAACATGCCGCTCTCGTCCACACATCACATGCCGTTGTCGTCCACACATCACATGCCGTTGTTGTCCACACATCACATGTCTTTGTTGTCCACACATCACTCGGCGTTGTTGTCCACACATCACATGCCGTTGTCGTCCACACATCACATGTCGTTGTTGTCCACACATCACTCGGCGTTGTTGTCCACACATAACATGCCGCTGTCGTCCACACATCACATGCCGTTGTTGTCCACACATCACATGCCGTTGTCGTCCACACATCACATGCCGTTGTCGTCCACACATCACTCGGCGTTGTTGTCCACACATCACTCGGCGTTGTCGTCCACACATCACATGCCGCTGTCGTCCACACATCACATGCCGTTGTCGCCCACACATTACATGTCGTTGTTGTTCACACATCACATGTCGTTGTTGTCCACACATCACTCGGCGCTGTTGTCCACACATTACTCGCCGTTATAGCGAAATCTGACAGTTCTGTTGTAGCACGTACAATGTGACTGACCAGTGTTTAATTATGTGGGTCTCCATGGCCAAGGTTCCAGCCATCTGCCTTGCGCTCTGAAGATTGTGGGTTCACTTTTGGACTGCGTCGTTCAGACCACAAGTGTCTTTCTGTCAAGGACCTCTCGGGGTCATAGGTCGAGCTATGGAGTTCGTGCAAAGAAGGATGCTCTAGGCACGGTGACTCGCCGTTTTGCGGGGGAAGACCGAGCCAGGTGGGGTAAACGCCGGTGCAGTGAAGTCAGCCCTCCAATTCCAATTTTGGAAAAATAAATTCCAAATTCTGTCTCGTCTAACCTGCTTCCTCAGCGGTGGTTATTGTTGAGAGCCGTGGTTTCTGTGGGTATTTAACCCTGATTCTTGTCTTGTGCGCTCTTACGAGTAGTCCTCCCTAGGACCGGTTGCGTAAGTGTTTGTGTCTGTGACGTCGGCTGGGGGGGGGGGGGGGGGTGTGGGAGGGTGAGCGGCTATGCTTTGTGCCCGTCTCCTATTGTAGTTTTCTTTGTTGGTGCTGGATCCTGGCTCGTCTGGGTGCAGTCCTTATTAGGACTTTTTATTTGGTCTTTTAGCCTCCTTTTTTGTGTATTGTTCTAGGAGCTTTTCAATGTTGTCATTTTCCTCCTTCTTGCGCCTGTTTTCATTTTCGATAAGAGTTTATATTTTCTTTCACAGTCTTCCTCCATGGACAGCCATGGGATGATCTCTCCGTCATCTATATAGTACCTGAATCCGGTCTTACAGTCATAGATTCTATCTGGGTATTGTATCGGTTGCCCTCTGAGTTTCTTGGGCGTCTTCTTTTCTTTTTCTTCCCAGCGGATTCTGAATTCATTGTTCACGAGTTCCTCTTCAATTGCTTGCTCCCTTGCCGATTCTAGCAACTCCTCCAAGGTAGGTCCCCGGGGCTTCTCCATGCCGTCCTCAGGGTGCTCATCTCGGTTTTCTTCGGATGTCTGGCCAGATATTGGTTTCCCCTTGGATGTCTTGGGCGTTCTATTTCATGGGGAACAGTATGAGTGAAGCCTCGTATTCTCTCTCTCTCTCTCTCTCTCTCTCTCTCTCTCTCTCTCTCTCTCTCTCTCTCTCTCTCTCTCTCTCTCTCTCTCTCTCTCTCTCTTGTCCATCTCGCTTCTTGGTGCCTACATATTCCAACTATATGGCTGGTGGTCTGATTTTAACACAACCACTGGGTGATTGGATCCTCAAATACGTTGTATAAAAATCAACCTTACTGGCTCTATTTCATAAGGTACAGTATGAGTGAAGCCTCGTATTTGTAGACCGATCGACCCCGCATACATCAGGGGCGTGTCGTAGGCACTTTTCCAATCTCTCTCTCTCTCTCTCTCTCTCTCTCTCTCTCTCTCTCTCAATCTCTCTCTCTCCCTCCTCTCTCTCTCTCTCTCTCTCTCTCTCTCTCTCTCTCTCTCTCTCTCTCTCTCTCTCTCTTCATCCTTGCTTCTCGGTGCCTACACTAGTCCATCTATATTGCTGGTGGTCTGATTTTAACACAACCACTGGGTGATTGGATCGTCAAATACGTTGTATAAAAATCAACCTTACTGGCTCTATTTCATAGGGTACAGTATTAGTGAAGCCTCGTATTTGCAGACCGATCGACCCCACATACACCAGGGGCGTGTCTTAGGCACTTTTCCAATCTCTCTCTCCCTCTCTCTCTCTCTCTCTCTTCTCTCTCTCTCCTCTCTCTCTCTCTCTCTCTCCTCTCTCTCTCTCTCTCTTCTCTCTTCATCTGCTTCTCGGTGCTAATATTCCAACTATATTGCTGGTGGTCTGATTTAACACACACTGGGCGATTGGACCTCAAATACGTTGTATAAAAACAACCTATGGCTCTATTTCATAGGGTACATATATGAAGCCTCGTATTTGTAGACGACCGACCCACATACATCAGGGCGTGTCTAGGCACTTTCCAATCTCCTCTCCTCTCTCTCTCTTCTCTTCTTCTCTCGTTCTCTCTTCTCTCTCTCTCATCTTGCTTCTAGGTGCCTACATACGTCTTTTCTCTCCCTCTCTTCCTACTCTCTCTCCTCTCTCCTCTCTCTGCTCTCTCTTCGCTCTCTCCCTCTCCTCTCCTATCTTCTCCCCCCCCCCCCGTCATCTCGCTTCTCTGTGCCTACCTACTTCACGTGGCATTACAGTGGTTGGATCATATACAGCCCCATTAACTCAAGCCATGGGCGAGTAGATCCTTGAATATGTTGTATAACAACCAACCATACTGACTGTCTCATAGAGTACAGTATGAGTGGAACGTCGTACGTGTAGACGGACGTACTCCACATACCTCATGTGATATATCACAGACACTTTTCCTCTCTCTCTCTCTCTCTCTCTCTCTCTCTCTCTCTCTCTCTCTCTCTCTCTCTCTCTTCTTACATGTACTTTGCACATGCCCACATACACAAGCATTTTGCCTGTTGAAGTGTGTCTATGTAGATATGCGCGTTCACACATATCAGTCCACCCAGACTTTAAGACTCGCCCCTATAAACAACACAATGGAGTCTTGGTTAGTACCACCCCCAGCCTTACCAGACCAGTCAACGTCCTCCTGCCCCGCCCCCTTCCTTCTATGTGCTCACTGAACCGTACACCCGTCACCAGGTATCAGAATCCATCGGAGATTTTCTTAGTCATTTACAGATCCGTAAGGCGAGGTGAGTGCTAACGTTTTCTCCATTTAAATTTGTATCAATTAAACATTTTCTTTAACCAACATTCTTTTCTATTAACATTTTTCTCCAATTCTCATTTTCTCTTCATTGCTTCCACTTTTCCGTGCTTTTTTTCTTCTCGCCCTGTCGTCACCTTCTGATGTAGTCACAGGTTATCTCCTTGACTGTATGTTGTGTTTGTGAATGTGTTTGTTTGCTGATGAAGGATAATCGCCCCAACGTTCTGTATGTGTCTTCTCTGCTTCTCAGTAGGTTTGGCTCTTGTTTGTGGTGGATAGTCGTCGTCCTTCCTCGTGGTAGTTTCGTTAGAGTTTCCTTAAGGTTCTTGTTGTTTGCTGCAGCTCGCAGGTAGATTCTCTCCGCTCGTCTTCTTGTCGGCTCCCACGCTGCACATCTTGGATGCCACGTGTCTTTTGGTGTTCTTGCTACGTGCCATTTTCCTCCGTGTCAGGCTTCTTGACTTGTTCCGGTGACTTGTCGTGATAGCGCTCGCAGTTGCGAAATGACGACGACCACGACGCATCGAACGACACGGCCAAACAAACAACAACAAAAAACCTCGCGTTATCATTGTTTTATAGTTGGGTGTATGGTTTTTTGTTCTGTGGCGAAGGGATTGCCGACGCACTCCGTAATCCTGCATACCGCGTTCGAAACACAGCTGCGGATGCAGACCGCTTTACATTGGTTTCTATACAATGGTATGATTGCCGGTCATTTAGAAAGCAATAGCAAACTACTGGACGTCAACTAGACCAGGAATCACAAAATAGCGGAAAAAAATGTTAGAGTTGACTGCTACGTCCTGCAGAGGATATGCGAGTAACGTTGTTACATATTATTTTAACAGATGTTGTAGCTTAGATTTTCAAACAAGTAACAAACAATAAATTCTAAGACATTTTGTAATCAAAACTGACGTGTCCAAATGTCACGTTAACTCCTGCGTCACATTTTGTTATCAAACGGAGTCATGATTACAGCAGCAGCAACTGCTTGGGATGGAAAGAGTTATAGAATCACCTGTCTGGGATATTTAAAAAAAAGCTGTAGCGCATCAATATTTGTCAAGTATGACCGGGCGGGAAATGTGTTTGCAAATTGGCAGACTGCTTGTGAAATTATAGATTTACTTCCTGGCACGTTGCAAACTGAAGTAAATTAATTCTGCCACAGCTTTTTTTTTTCTTCTTTAAAATGAGATGATTAATTAGTTATGATCGTGTTAATCGCTTCCTGTCATCACCATCGCCCGCTCCCGAAATAAGTTACATAAAAACCAAAACCAAAAACAAACAAGTCCCGTTGCAGTAACCTGGCCTGGATATGTCAAGTGCTGAGATCGCCACTGCCACTTGTTGTAGGCCTGGGTGCACGGGATACTAGGTGGCAAGCCTTTCCCTCCCGTAGCGAACTCTGACATCAGACTCGCATCCGACCGCGCCCAAGTCATTGTCAGTGTGACGTCGTAACCAGTACACATTCACCCGTGAAAATACACCACATTTTCGCTGAAATATTGAAATGTAATGTCAGCGATAACGTGTTGTCACATGTGTATTAAACTTGCATTCATTCAGTAGCATGTCCTTTTCAGAACCTTGCTCCTATAACAAACCTTTCGAAAAACTTTTCGGGCATACGCAAGATGTCCTGCGTCCGATATACCCATCTGGAGATCATCTGCCACATCCTGCACCCATCTTCTCTTTGGCCTTCCTCTTCCTCTCTTCCCGGGAATATACTCCTCCATTATCGTTCTCTCCAAACTTTAATGACGTTTCAAATAACCGAAATATTTCAATTTTCTTTGTTGTTTATCGTCTTTCTTTATTAAACAAATCCCTAACTGCAGGCGCCAGAGAAAGTGTATGCGCACGAAACCCTTGTACCACGTTGACTTCGTCAGGTATGTTCTGGAAGTGTTATTGTAGGTTCTTGGAACGCTCTCTCTCTCTCTCTCTCTCTCTCTCTCTCTCTCTCTCTCTCTCTCTCTCTCTCTCTCTCTCTCTCTCTCTCTCTCTCACACCCCCTCTCTCTCTCTCTCTCTCTCTCTCTCTCTCTCTCTCTCTCTCTCTCTCTCTCTCTCTCACCCTCTCTCTCTCTCTCTCTCTCTCTCTCTCTCTCTCTCTCACACACACACACACAAAAACACACACACACATTAATCTGCGTTTCTGCAAACACATTTTCACATCTTATGTTCTTTCCATGCTAATCTCTGTTTACCTATCATTGTGTATGGACTGTTAAAAGCCACCGGATAATCTTTCCAAACATAAGTATGTGGGATAGTTACAAATCTGGAATGAAAAAGTGACATGGTCCGAAACTTTTGACTTCCGGCACAACACAATTTAGTCTGCTTCGCTCGTTTTCTTTACGGATTAGTCTATTTGTAATTTTCCTTACAGTTTGCAAGATGCTGTTTGCATTTACCCTGATAAGTCTCTTTTTATTCTTACATACATTTTGCTATATATTTTATCCTTTTCCACAAAGACGTTTTTTAATATTCCCCTATATTTTGCTCTATATATTTTATCCATGTCGTCCCCATATAAGTCTACTTTTACCCTCTTGTACAGTGTGCTATATATGTTATCCTTGTCCCCAGATAAGTCTACTTTTACCCTCTTGTACAGTATGCTATATATGTTATCCGTGTCCCCAGATAGTCTACTTTTACCCTCTTGTACAGTTGGCTTATATGTTATCCTTGTCCCCAGATAAGTCTACTTTTACCCTCTTGTACAGTTGGCTATATATGTTATCCTTGTCCCCAGATAAGTCTACTTTTACCCTCTTGTACAGTTGGCTATATATGTTATCCGTGTCCCCAGATAAGTCTACTTTTACCCTCTTGTACAGTGTGCTATATATGTTATCCTTGTCCCCAGATAAGTCTACTTTTACCCTCTTGTACAGTTTGCTATATATGTTATCCGTGTCCCCAGATAAGTCTACTTTTACCCTCTTGTACAGTTGGCTATATATGTTATCCTTGTCCCCAGATAAGTCTACTTTTACCCTCTTGTACAGTTGGCTATATATGTTATCCTTGTCCCCAGATAAGTCTACTTTTACCCTCTTGTACAGTGTGCTATATATGTTATCCTTGTCCCCAGATAAGTCTACTTTTACCCTCTTGTACAGTTTGCTATATATGTTATCCGTGTCCCCAGATAAGTCTACTTTTACCCTCTTGTACAGTTGGCTATATATGTTATCCTTGTCCCCAGATAAGTCTACTTTTACCCTCTTGTACAGTTGGCTATATATGTTATCCTTGTCCCCAGATAAGTCTACTTTTACCCTCTTGTACAGTGGGCTATATATGTTATCCTTGTCCCCAGATAAGTCTACTTTTACCCTCTTGTACAGTTTGCTATATATGTTATCCGTGTCCCCAGATAAGTCTACTTTTACCCTCTTGTACAGTGTGCTATATATGTTATCCTTGTCCCCAGATAAGTCTACTTTTACCCTCTTGTACAGTTTGCTATATATGTTATCCTTGTCCCCAGATAAGTCTACTTTTACCCTCTTGTACAGTGTGCTATATATGTTATCCTTGTCCCCAGATAAGTCTACTTTTACCCTCTTGTACAGTTTGCTATATATGTTATCCGTGTCCCCAGATAAGTCTACTTTTACCCTCTTGTACAGTTGGCTATATATGTTATCCTTGTCCCCAGATAAGTCTACTTTTACCCTCTTGTACAGTTGGCTATAATGTTATCCTTGTCCCCAGATAAGTCTACTTTTACCCTCTTGTACAGTGGGCTATATATGTTTATCCGTGTCCCCAGATAAGTCTACTTTTACCCTCTTGTACAGTTTGCTATATATGTTATCCGTTGTCCCCAGATAAGTCTACTTTTACCCTCTTGTACAGTGTGCTATATATGTTATCCTTGTCCCCAGATAAGTCTACTTTTACCCCTCTTGTACAGTTTGCTATATATGTTATCCGTGTCCCCAGATAAGTCTACTTTTACCCTCTGTACAGTTTGGCTATATATGTTATCCTTGTCCCCAGATAAGTCTACTTTTACCCTCTTGTACAGTTGGCTATATATGTTATCCTTGTCCCCAGATAAGTCTACTTTTACCCTCTTGTACAGTGTGCTATATATGTTATCCTTGTCCCCAGATAAGTCTACTTTTACCCTCTTGTACAGTTGGCTATATATGTTATCCTTGTCCCCAGATAAGTCTACTTTACCCTCTTGTACAGTGGCTATATATGTTATCCTTGTCCCCAGATAAGTCTACTTTTACCCTCTTGTACAGTGGGCTATATATGTTATCCGTTGTCCCCAGATAAGTCTACTTTACCCTCTTGTACAGTGTGCTATATATGTTATCCTTGTCCCCAGATAAGTCTACTTTTACCCTCTTGTACAGTGTGCTATATATGTTATCCTTGTCCCCAGATAAGTCTACTTTTACCCTCTTGTACAGTGTGCTATATATGTTATCCTTGTCCCCAATAGTCTCTTTTAACCCTTCTTGTCGTGTGCTATATATGTTTATCCTTGTCCCCGATCGACCTGTTCCATGATGCCGAGCCGCTGAGTGAGACCTACTCCCTCATGGACATTGCTTACATCTACCACTGGAAACGGGTGAGTGATACTTTATCATCTCAGTCATCTGTCCACCTTTCATGACTTCTCATATCTTCACACAATGCTCGCACACACCTAGAGCACTACCGCATATGTTTCTCAAACCTAGAGCACTTACATACATGGTTCACGACTACCTAGGAGCACCACACCGCAATGTTTTTCACACCTAGAGCACTAACGTACATCGTTCACGCACCTATAGCACTAACGTACACGGTTCACACACCTAGAGCACTAATGCACATGGTTCCCACACCTAAAGCACTAACGTACATAGTTCACACACCTAGAGCACCAATACAATGGTTCCCACACCTAAAGCACTAATGTGCATGATTCACACACCTAGAGCACCAACGCACATGGTTCCCACACCTAAAGCACTAACGTGCATGATTCACACACATAGAGCACTAACATATATGGTTCACACACCTAGAGCACTAATGCACATGTTCACACACCTAGAGTACTAATGCACATGTTCACACAACTAGAGCACTAATGCACATGTTCACACACCTAGAGTACTAATGCACATGTCCACACACCTAGAGCACTAACGCACATGTCCACACACCTGGAGCACTAACGCACATATTCACTCAACTAGAGCACTAACGTACATGGTTCCCACACCTAAAGCACTAATGTACATGGTTCACACACCTATAGCACTAACGTACATGGTTCACACACCTAGAGCGCTAACGCACATGTCCACACACCTAGAGCACTAACATACATGGTTCACACCCCTAGAGCACTAACGCACATGGTTCACACAACTGGGGTGACATTTGTAACATCCTGTCGGCAGTTGATTAAATTCTATAGCAAATTTTTGTTTTAGTTGTTTACATTAAATAACCAAGAAAATACAATTGATATTCAACACTCCTGAAGTATTGCAAGTGTTGTAAGCTATAACTAATGTATGTAGCGTTGATAGACACAGAAAAACCATAGGTTAACAAAACAACAGGGGCAGCAAACACCTCCTACGCAGCTTATACAATAGCCTTATCTAAATTACTTTACCTGACCCGACGGTGAAAGTCATTTCAGGAACAGTGAAAGAAATACGGACGGACGGACGGACAGATAGACATAAACCGACCGACAGACAGAGGGAGAGGTTAGTTCACAGCCACGATACCACATTTCTTCAAACACACATAGCAGTCTTCAGAGAAGCAGTTTCTGTGATGTTCAAACCGTGTCCAGCGGCGCCCTAGGGAACCAAGACTGACAATCACTAGCGCCCGAGGGAACCAAGACTGACAGTAACTGGCGCCCCCTTTTGGAGTTGACCGTTTTCGTATTTAGCTGAGGAAAAATTACTTTATCGGGTTTTTTTTTTTTTTTTTCAATGTACGGATTTTCAAAGACCATTATGTGTTTGTTTTTTCTTCTACATGTCCTTTTCCACCGGTTCTTGACAGATTGTGCAATTGAAGCTTTGCTTTACATTAAATTTCTTTTATTTTTTATTTTTTTCTGTCGTAAACACGTTGTCTTGTTTTAACTCTCCCTCTCTCTGTGTGTGTGTGTGTGTGTGTGTGTGTGAGGCTAGTGTTGCATTGAGTATTTCTACAATAAGGCGGCTGCACTATAAAACAGTATACGCTTGAGTCTTTCAAACAAAGTGCACAATAGCAATAACGAACATATTGGCCCGAAGGCGGTCAAGTAACAGCTGAGATATAGTATGTTAGTATAGCAACTCTGCCGGTTAAGAACAGTATATCACGTAAGGAGTTACACAGAAATGAGAAATGCATGATGCGTTGCTGGGTAAAGAATGCTCGAAAGCTCTTCAACCTAATTCCATCTATGACTAAGTGAATTGGAATGGTACTACAGTCGTATTTCCACTGGGCCTGCAAAGGCGATTCCCTTAGGGATGGAGTTATTGGACATATAGCATATTATTTCACCGTTTCAACTTCAACTGTTGTTCACACTTGGGTAGAGTCCGCCAAGGTATGCTGAACACGCGCGAGGAACTCATTAGCCCAACTCTGAGGGCAAGGTGGCCAGGCGAAATTTTCCACGGTTGGAAGCCTACTTTTTAAAGTTTATTTGCACATTCGTCGTGTTTCATGGCATAGCAATCCATAAACTGTTGTTATAGCTATTCGGAGAAGAAGGTAGTTTTTATAACGAGAGGTGGTGTGATGCTTGTTGCAGCGCCATGTTGAAAAAAAAAAAAATGGAACCTGCCGGTCTGATTAAATGGATGAAAGGAAAGGCGTTATAGGTATTTGACTTATGTTGGTGTAAATTTGTCAACTCTTGATGTTCTGAAATAGCCGGCACTTTGTATTTGTGTAAGATTTTGTATTTGTATAAGAAAACAACACGCTATGGACAAGGAGATTACCTTGAAGACTGTAGACTGTTTGATGAAGACACGGGATCAGATTAAACAGTCTGCTTAAGGTTGCTGGATACTGGTGTTACTACTTGAAAGAAGTGTGAATAGACGAATTAGAAAAGTTCACAACCATTGTGGTATTGAGTCGACCATTATCTATATCCTACCATATTTGCAGACAGAGATGAAACATCTAAGGGTGTTAATCTCAATACGTCACCTCGTCTGGTGATTGGATTAACTTATGATAACCTTTCTATCTGCATTGCTTCTTGTTATCAACTATGAAATACAAACAATTCCTCTTCAGTCTCTAAGTTTGTTCCAGGTTGTCATGTCTTCTCCTTCTGTGTCTTGCCAGGCGAGCTTCCCGTAACCCTATATCAATATCTTACCCAGCCCACAATATAGATAGACCACTCAGTAGTCAGTTGGAACAGTTATATCACTAGTAGTTAGTTGGAACAGATAGATCATCATAGTCAGTTATAACAGATAGATCATCATAGTCAGTTGTAACAGATAGATCATCATAGTCAGTTATAATAGATAGATCATCATAGTCAGTTATAACAGATAGATCATCATAGTCAGTTATAACAGATAGATCATCATAGTTGGTATTTCGTGTCAAAAGATGCGAGTGTGAAACTTGGACCACAAATCAGCAGATTAGCATATATGTCTTTGAGTAAAGTACAATCTACGAGAAAGAGAACATACAAATCTGTCCATCAAGAACTCACTATTGAAGAAGATTGGTCATTAAGACAAATAACCTTGAAGGAAATTAAATACGTTGGGTTCGCAAAAAGACATGAAAGTCTGCAAAATATATCTATGAAGGAGGGTGTATCGTAGAGGCGGAGAGGAGGAAGACCACAACCTGGGAGTATTCAGGATGCGATAGATGTTTCACACAAGACAGCAAGCGAGACAGAATATTTGGCTTGTGTTAGGGAGTAATTTGACAGATTTCTGGATTCAAAGTTCCGCACAGGTCAAGAAATTGGATGATTATGCTGTGCATTAGTTTGGATCGAGTACAGAGTCGAGTATCTAGGTTCGTGGATAACATAGATGGAAGCTGTCTGACAGAGCCTCAAATATCTGGTCTCATAGATAACAGATGGAAGCTGTCTGATAGAGCCTCAAGTATCTGGTCTCATAGATAACATAGATGGCAAGCTGTCTGATAGAGCCTCAAGTATCTGGTCTCATAGATAACATAGATGGAAACTGTCTGACAGAGCCTCAAATATCTGGTCTCATAGATAACATAGATGGAAACTGTCTGACAGAGCCTCAAATATCTGGTCTCGTAGATAACATAGATGGAAGCTGTCTGACAGAGCCTCAAATATCTGGTCTCATAGATAACATAGATGGAAGCTGTCTGACAGAGCCTCAAATATCTGGTCTCATAGATAACATAGATGGAAACTGTCTGACAGAGCCTCAAATATCTGGTCTCATAGATAACATAGATGGAAACTGTCTGACAGAGCCTCAAGTATCTGGTCTCATAGATAACAGATGGAAGCTGTCTGACAGAGCCTCAAGTATCTGGTCTCATAGATAACATAGATGGAAACTGTCTGACAGAGCCTCAAGTATCTGGTCTCATAGATAACAGATGGAAGCTGTCTGACAGAGCCTCAAGTATCTGGTCTCATAGATAACAGATGGACGCTGTCTGACAGAGCTTCAAGTATCTGGTCTCATAGATAACAGATGGAAGCTGTCTGACAGAGCCTCAAGTATCTGGTCTCATAGATAACAGATGGAAGCTGTCTGATAGCGGTCAAGACCAGAATATGACGGGCAAAAACTGCACTGATCACTCGATCAAATGAGTAACATCTTACGCAATAAATCGCTGTCCTTGGAGGTTAGAAAAATAATTCTTGCATGTTACTCAGAGCCAGTTACAACACAAGACTGTCAGTTCTGGGAAATAATAATTGAGCAACAAACATCCCTGGAGGTCTCAGGGATGTGATTTTACAGTAGATTGTTGACAATGTCTTGGACAGCCAATGCAAGTATTCTAAATGTTTTGGCCGAGGTTCATCGCAAACATCAGAGGGCAGTAGTAATTGTTTGGACATACGTTAGAAAGGTGCGTGCCCTTTACAGAACGTCGCAGTCAACACCAGCGTTTTTTATTGCTGTTTCTAATTTACTAGGGATGTTCAGTACTCATACCGTTGTTAAAAGTCAACACACGGCGGTCTGCTTCCAAATCGCCTGCAGCTGTTTTCGAACGCAGTATGCTGGATTATGAATCCCGTTTGCTCGTCACAGACGTCGGCACATTATGAAACTGGAACACGTTGTGAGAATCGAAAAAAAATGCATGGAAAGAAAGATAGAGGAAGCCAGCGGTAGAAGACTTGACAGCCTGTTGTCAACACACGCATTGATACATGGCAATACATGCTGTTGTAGATCGCATCATGTCAAGAAGTAGTATTCCCCCACGCCATTCGCCATGGCACGTGATGAACGAACGAACGAACAAACATTTTCGAAGGGTAACAAGTTGGGCACGCAGGCCCGTCTTACATTCGGCCCTTCCAATCACTCATCTTTCGTTCATCAGTGCATAGTGCATTCACATAGGAAAAAAACATTGTCAAATGAATGTTGTAAGTATAAACAATGCATGTTACCATGTTATGAGTCAAATCCCCAACCCACCCATCCATCCCCTATCCATCCGCGTGTCTCCCACAGGCACATACATGATCCCACCCATCCCCCAACCCACACATCCCACACACACCCCCATATACATCATCTCCCTACCCACACACCCACATCTCCCACCCACCACACATCCCCCACCACACATCCCCAACCCACCCACACACAAACCAAGGCACACATGCATGCAACCACCCATCCATACCCACCCACACATCCCCCCTACCTTCACACATCTCCCCACCCACACACATCTCCCCACCCACACGCACACAACCTCCACCCATCCCATAACCTACCAACACTCACCAACCCACATATCCCCACAACCCACCAACACACCCCCAAACACTCAGCCAAACACACATCCCCGAACCACATATACAACACACACATATTCCAGCCAACTCACATATCCTGCACTTACCCACACACACAAAACCTGCACCCACCCACACATCCCCCACTTGCACACACATCACCCACCACACAGTCTCCCCACCCACACATCCCGCACCCACACACACACATCTCCTCCCACCCCCAACCTACACACACTCACCCTCCCACACATCCTCCACCCACCCACTCGCCAACCATCCCACCCCGATCTCCAAACTTCAATCACACATCCCTTAATTACACATCTCACCACCCATACACTCATACACACACATCTCCCCACCCATACACACATCCTCACCCATCAACACACTCATCCAAAAACACACACCAATCACCCACACACACCCCACCGCCCACATACACCCCACTGCCCACATATACCCCACCCACACACATCTGCCTTCCCACCTACACACATCCGCCTTCCCACCCACACACACATCCCCCACCCATACACTCATCTCTGACACACATCCATCCATTCATGTACTCATCCATCAATCACTCACACCCACACATTACCCACCCACCCATCAACACATGCATCTCTCATCTACCCTCCCACCCACACACACCCCAACCACCCAGCCAATCACACATCCCCCATCCTCACATACATCCTTCATCCATCCTCACATCCCACACCTCCCCCATCCCACACATTACCCCACCCATAAACGCATATCCCCCCCACATGCATTCCCCATACACATCCCCGCCCACACATCTCTCACTCACACACACAAATCTCCCCACCACCCACACATCCCCCACCTACAAACATCCTCACCGCCCACACATACAACCTCCACCCACTCACATTTATCCCATCCACACTCACACACTCAGACCCACACAGACATATCCCATTCACAGACACACCCCCATACCCATCCCCCACACCCATCCCCAACCCACACACATATCCCACACCTACAAACATCCTCACCGCCCACACATACATCCTCCACCCACTCACATTTATCCCATCCACACTCACACACTCAGACCCACACAGACATATCCCATTCACAGACACACCCCCATACCCATCCCCCACACCCATCCCCAACCCACACACATCTCCCACACCTACAAACATCCTCACCGCCCACACATACATCCTCCACCCACTCACATTTATCCCATCCACACTCACACACTCAAACCCACACAGACATATCCCATTCACAGACACACCCCCACACCCATCCCCAACCCACACACATCTCCCACACACCCATTCACTCACCCAAATACACATTCCCTATCCACACCCCCAACCAACGATGATGATGATGATGCCGATTCAGCGGAGTTTGACCTCACGCTGTATGTCCCAGTTTCTACCAGTTATTGAACACCTGGATGAAATGTTGCCCGTAACATGAAACATTGTAACAACAAACCACGCGCTGACTGCCGCCTTATTGTTGAGTACATGACTAGATGTTACATTTGAATTGCCAAACACCAATTCTTGATAATTCCCGCCATCGGATACTTAGCACCGGTTTATTGATAATATCAAGTTACTAAGCGTCTGTCTAGTCCAGCTGTAGTGTGGTTGCTGAACTATGTGTGTGTGTGTGAGTGTGAGAGGGGGGGGGGGGGAGGAGGTGAAGGTTCCGTCCCTTTTGGGGCCTCTCGCTGCTGTATGTGTGATGCGGGCGGGCGCATGTGGGGGGAGGGGGGGGGGGAGAGGAGAGGAGAGACTGTCTTCTTGCTCCGCCTGTTATCTTCCATTGGGGTACACTCCACCAGCCAGCTCACCCCCACTTGGCCTTCTGTCATTGGCTGTCACATGCAGCTCTGTCTATGTCGCTTCAGGATGTATTTTTAATGACTGTGCGCCGGTTCAAGTTTTGTATCCACCCTCTGTAAAGTTCATGCAACATACTAGGTAAATACAAAACTTGGACCATCAGTATTTTCAAACGCTGCACAGTCATTAAAAATACACCCTGTACCATATTCGCTCGCTTTGAATTCGAGTGTAGTTCAGACTCGTGCTGCTGCTACTACTATTACAGCTATTATATTTTTTCCGCATATCCTATTACAGGACATCGCTGTCACCACCAGCATTTTACCGCTGTTTGTTGATATTTTTGCAAGATTGCGCTCAGTAGTTTGCCACTGCTTTCTGAGCGACCGGCTCACATACCCCTTAAGTAACCAACGCTACGCGATCCGCTGCCGAATGTCGCGCAGCTGCGTTACCCTACGTGGATATACGGGATTACAAAGAAAGTCGTTAACACGTAGGCCAGGGAGTCCGGCACTGCATTATATACAGTGACAGTAATAACATTATATACAGCGACAGTAATTACACAGTGACAGAAACTCCATCACACAGTAACAATCATACCATACAGCTTAGCTTCTTCATAACACCCATCATAATCAATGACTCGCAGATGTCTTACATATTCCATCCTGAACTGAATGTACTACGAATGCCTTGTGTCATGTCCATGGAAACCCACAAGCAAGTTTAAGGATGTTAAATACCGCTGTATGCCTGTCAATCATCTACATTAAATAACCAGAGTATAACGTAACTGGAGTTGAGGTGAGTTAAGAACCGATATCACTGCACTCAGGACATTCCCATACGTGCTCCGCCCCCTCGTTCAACAGCCAGCGAAGAGTCATACTACTAATCGTTCTCATGGCTATCTGATTAAAAGTTCCCCGGGTCTTCCCTGTCATCTTTGAGATCCTTCTAGAACCCCTGCCGACCCCCTCCCCCCGCCATATTCTTTCCACATACGGGTTTACAATCTGTCTCTCCCCCCCCCCCTCCCCCGCCTTCTCTACCCGGCCCCACAGGCCTCGACCACCTCTCCCTTGTTCATAGGTAATATGCCACCAAGATATACTCTACCAATCTGTCAGCCTGTTCATTCCTCTCTTCCCCCCCCCCCCCCCCCCCTCCCTCGCACTCCCGCATGGCACGGGCAAAACATCTATACAATTCTCACAATCTGTGACCTCTGAAGCGAGGATAGCCATTCCACATGAAACATTCCTTTCTCCACTTTACTAAGCATACTCCTTGAGTTCATAATGAATGCATTGTGTGTTGCAGTGGTCTCCTCTGACCACCGGAATGCCGCTGTAACAGCTTCCACCCCCACTCTCATGCTGGAGGTCGTAGTTCCATGTGCCAGACTCCTTTTTCAGGCATCGTAAACTAGGAGAGAATAAGACACTACCATGTAAATCACCTGGCCCTGGGAGTTAAATGTAGTTGTGTTGACATTGAATGGTGATGCAATATGGTAACATTATGGTAACATTATGGTAACATTATGGTAACATTATGGTAACAATATGGTAACATTATGGTAACATTATGGTAACAATATGGTAACATTATGGTAACATTATGGTAACATTATGGTAACATTATGGTAACATTATGGTAACATTATGGTAACATTATGGTAACATTATGGTAACAATATGGTAACATTATGGTAACATTATGGTAACAATATGGTAACATTATGGTAACAATATGGTAACATTATGGTAACAATATGGTAACAATATGGTAACATTATGGTAACATTATGGTAACATTATGGTAACATTATGGCATCTATGTGACTCATGATCATGTTGTATACTTCTGTTATTTATGTTTGTTACTAAAGTATATTATGAACCTCCAATATTTTCTGTCACTCAATCCGGTGGCACATTCTGGCGATACTTTCCTGATTTTATCTTTCCACTCTTCCCTCTGAACATGATACACTTAGACTCCCAAGTACCTGGAAACTACAGTAGTGAAGTGGCTAGAACACTTGACAGCCAGCCTGGTGCTCATGGGTTTAAATTCACCTCGAAGCAAATTTTTAAAATTGACCTGGTTGGCCCAGCCTCCCAGGTAGACCCACCCTCCCAGGTCGACCCAGCCTCCCAGGTCGACCCAGCCTCCCAGGTAGACCCACCCTCCCAGGTAGACCCACCCTCCCAGGTCGACCCACCCTCCCAGGTCGACCCACCCTCCCAGGTTGACCCAGCCTCCCAGATAGACCCAGCCTCCCAGGTTGACCCACCCTCCCTGGTAGACCCACCCTCCCAGGTAGACCCACTCTCCCAGGTCGACCCCACCTCCCAGTGAATGTCTTGGGAAGTAAAGGCACCCTGCAAGATATCAACGATATCACCCGTCAGATTGTCTGTACAACACCTGGAACTAGCACAGTTTGCCCAGCATACCTCTAGGCTGGTCAAGGGGAGGTTGACTTTTTACTTACACAATGCGCATGTTTATTTTTCCTTTCTTTTTCATTTTAACTATAATACAGATACACTTGAACATATCTGACCATGTTAACTGTAAGACACAAACACTTGAACATATCTGACCATGTTAACTGTAAGACACAAACACTTGAACATATCTGACCATGTTAACTGTAAGACACAAACACTTGAACATATCTGACCATGTTAACTGTAAGACACAAACACTTGAACATATCTGACCATGTTAACTGTAAGACACAAACACTTGAACATATCTGACCATGTTAACTGTAAGACACAAACACTTGAACATATCTGACCATGTTAACACCATATTACACGCACACACTTGAACATATCTGACCATGTTAACACTGTATTACACACACACATTTGAACATATCTGACCATGTTAACACTGTATTACACACACACATTTGAACAAATCTGACCATGTTAACTGTAAGACACAAACACTTAAACATATCTGACCATGTTAACACTGTATTACACACTTGAACATATCTGACCATGTTAACATTAAGACAGATACGCTTGAACATATCTGACCATGTTAACACCGTATTACACGTACACACTTGAACATATCTGACCATGTTAACACTGTATTACACACACACACACACATTTGAAAAATCTGACCATGTTAACTGTAATACACAAACACTTAAACATATCTGACCATGTTAACGTTAAGACAGATATGCTTGAACATATCTGACCATGTTAACACCGTATTACACGCACACACTTGAACATATCTGACCATGTTAACTGAAAGACAGATACACTTGAACATATCTGACCATGTTAACGGTAAGACACACTCACACTTGAACATATCTGACCATGTTAACGGTAAGACATTCACACTTGAACATATCTGACCATGTTAATGGTAAGACACATTCACACTTGAACATATCTGACCATGTTAATGGTAAGACACATTCACACTTGAACATATCTGACCATGTTAACGGTAAGACACATTCACACTTGAACATATCTGACCATGCTAACTGTAAGACAGATACACTTGAACATATCTGACCATGTTGACACTGTATTACACATTCACACTTGAACATATCTGACCATGCTAACTGTAAGACAGGTACACTTGAACATATTTGACCATGTTAACACTGTATTAAACATTTGGAGTCTAATGTTTTTGTGTGTTCTCTCCATAGGATTGTGTTCTTCGCCTGTTCTACTCGTTCTACGAGATCCCACCAAAAGTGAGAAAAGTGGAGTCAGTGACAAATGTGACAGAGAAGATTCCAAAGAACAGGCTGAAGGGTAAAAGTGAAGGGAAGTCAGAAAAACGGGATGATGACAAGAAACCCAAGAACAAAAGAGAAAGGTCAAAGGAGAAGAAGCAAAGCAAGTTGTCAGGAAAGAGGAAAGTCACTGTTGAGGGATCTGCTTCAATTACAGACAGTGCTCTGGTTTTAGCAGAAACTGTGAATGCAGAAACTGTGAAAGCAGAAACTGTGAAAGCAGGTTCAATGAAGTGTAAAGACATAGACATGACTGCCAAACCTAATGTATGCTCAGCAGAGTATATGACATCTGCTGATATCAATTCCAAAGTGGACAGAAACAAGGTCAACACTTTAGCTGTTGCTGATACCAATTCCAAAGTGGACAGAAACAAGGTCAACACTTTAGCTGTTGCTGATACCAATTCCAAAGTGGACAGAAACAAGGTCAACACTTTAGCTGTTGCTGATACAAATTCCAAAGTGGACAGAAACAAGGTCAACACTTTAGCTGTTGCTGATACAAATTCCAAAGTGGACAGAAACAAGGTCAACACTTTAGCTGTTGCCAAATGCTCAAAGAAAGGTCACACTACCTTTCAGTCACCAACCAAACAGAAACCCCCACCGGAAAGCTCAACATTTTCCATAAATGCCCATTCTAGCAATAACGACAGCAGCATGGTCTCAAAAGGTTATAGTTCAAAGACCTCTTTAAAACTGCTCATCAAGTCCCCTGATATTAGAGACTGCAAAAATCAGAACAGTGAAAACCCTTCAACCACAGTTGATGTGAAGAATGAGAATAATGACATGCCTTCAAAAGTCAAAATAAAAAAATGTCAGAATGGTGAAAGTATCTCAAATGCTAACTTATTTGAGAAGATGAGCACCTTTGCCAGGTCATCAGACATGGAAATCAAAGATCTTACTGCTATTTCAGATCCTTATTCTAGTCAGTTTCAGAGCAAAGCCTGTAATAACAACACAACACTCAGAGAAGCTGAATTTCTAAAATGTGATACTAAATCTAATATTAACATTGTTAAGATGAGTACGGCCTCCAAAGCAGAAAAGTTGGTGGATAAAAAAAGAATGGAAAGTAAAGTAGCTGGAGAGATTGTAGTTAATCAAGATATACAGTCTCAAAATTTTAGTATGAGCCTTAACAAGCTTCAGGATGCCAAGTATGAGAAATTTAGTACCAACAATAGTCCAGTAAATACCAAGAATGAAAAATGTAGCACCAACAATTGCCTAGTGACTACCAAGAATGAGAAATTTAGTACCAACAATAGTTTAGTGACTACCAAGAATGAGAAATTTAGTACCAACAATAGTTTAATGACTACCAAGAATGAGAAATTTAGTACCAACAATAATCTAGTGACTACCAAGAATGAGAAATTTAGTACCAACAATAGTCTAGTGACTACCAAGAATGAGAAATGTAGTACCAACAATAATCTAGTGAGTACCAAGAATGAGAAATGTAATATCAACAATATTCAAGAGAACGAGATGACCAGTAATTCTGCTGGCAAAGAACATGCTACTCCTGATATAAAAGCAAATAAACAAGAAACTAAAGTAATCACCAAAAGTGCAAACCAAAGTAACTCTGATTGTAAGACAGAAATAGACTCGGTGAAATCAAATGGGACTCAAGGTGTAGCTTGTAATCTGGGTACCAGAGTGACCAACACCATGCAGCAGGATGCTCATGATGGCAATGGGAGAACTCAAGATACCAATCAAAATGATATCAAACTGGGGCATCCTGAACATAGAAGTGCTGTGGATAATGGGAAAGAAAATGGCTTCAAATTACCCATCTGTGATACCACATTGATCAGTGTTAAAACTGAACCACACAGTACTACAGAAGATATCTGCAATACCAGGAAAATATGTGATAGTGTTAGCCACACAAGAATTAAATTGACCATGGGTGATCCCAAACTGATGACAGTTCATCCCGAAAAAAGCATTGCCAAAAGAGCCTTAGAGGACAGTAAGCACAATAGTATACAAAACAGAGATGATGGTATACAAGCAACTTCAGAATCTAAAGGCCAGTTCGAAGCTAACATGGGTGCTTTAGCAAAGACAAACAATGCCACTTCGGAATTACCTACAGTTCTACAAAAGATACACAATGGAGTAACTAAAGTAACTGAAATCGCCAGTGTTCAGAGCTCTGTCAAAATCATGCAGGGGCAAGATGCTTCTGCTTCGAAGGCTGTGGGTGAAACAGCGAGTAAGGAAAAGTTGTGCAGTGTTAATCAAAAGACTTTGCTTGAGCCAGTTTTAGTGTCTTTGCAGTCAGAGAATCACCAACATCCATCACCTTCAAGCCATTGTTCTGATATACCTGTATGTGTGTCACAAGCTGTGCCATCAAAAAGCACCTTGGTACTAAATTCAGTCGCACCCAAGATCAGAGTAAGTTCATCTGAAGTGAATTCAGCTGAAGTAAAAATGCCATCATCAAAACCAGCGTTTGTCTCTGGGGTATCGACTACAACCACCTCATCTTCTCCATTACCTGCACCACCCAAACTTCTGAAGACAATGGTTATTAGTACAGCGAGTTCTTCCAGTTACATACCGACATCTTACTCCATTGCCTCAATAGTGTCTATGCCTGTTTTTAAACCTGGCAGCATTCCATCAGCTTCTTTCACCGCAGCATCACACGCTCTTTCAGTATCATCACCTGCAGCAAACGTAAGTGTGGCATCAAAGTCATGTGATCTTACAGCCACCATACCACACAAAGCAGCACTACCCGTGGTGTGCACAAAAACTCTCACCAAAACAATGTTAGCTGCACCAGTGACATCTTCAGCTCCAGTCACCACTGCTGCCTCGATTGTAGGATCGGGAGCAATGACTCCTCCTTCTTTTCCAATAGACAGAAGCAGTGAATCAGATTCACCAACACCAGCTCGTCATGGAAATTTATCTGAGGCTACCACTTCCAGCTCTGATGCTTCTATTAAAACCATAGCATCGACATGTGCCCCTTCTACAGAATCACCGGGCTGTGTAACAACACCAACCACAGCTCCTAGTGTAGTCTTGCCTGTCACGCCTTCTCCCACGGTCTCAAGCATAGCTCCTCCCACAACAGTGGTCACGACTTCAGCCTTAACCGTGACAAGCACTTCCATCAGCAGCTGGTGCACAGACACAACTGTTAATGTGGCCAACACATTTCTGAACATACCGCCTAAAGAATCACCTGCCTTGAAGAACACGCACGCAAAGAGCAGTTCCAGATTGTCTGAAACGTCAGCTTCTAATATGATACTTCACAAAGAAGCTATTAAACTGGACAATTTCTTGTTTGATACAAAACCTTCAGAGACGGAATCCATGGCAGCAGTGAGCAGTCATACAGTGAAGGACTCATGTACTCTTGTAAAACAGATTCACAAGGGCCCACTGAGAACAAAGTCAACTTCTTCTGCACAAGTTCACGGGCTGGTGAATAGTAAATCTTTGGCAAATGCAGAGTCCCATATCACTGCTGTTCACCACTTACCAAAAACTATTTCTCATACCTCGAAACCATATTCAGTAGCAAAATCTATGAGCGTGTCATCAGCTCCAGCAACTAAATGCAACAGCATTATCCAGACCACAAAGATAAGCACGCTTATCCCCAAGTCTACTTCAATCTCTTCCAAGGCTGGAGCATTCTCAAAGTCCTTCTCGTACCCGTCAACTCTGAATAGTGTTCCGTCATCCAGGAGTTTTCTGCATACATCATTGCCACCTCACATGCCAAGACCAGATTTGTCTGCAGTCATCAACGGAAGCTCAGGCTATGAGCGTGCTATGCTGGCCAAGACATCAGGATTGACATCCTCATCGTCGTCATTGCATGTGGCATCAGCAGCCGCAACATCGTCGTCTCATCATAGAACATCATCTAAACATAGTTCCAAAGATGGGGACAACAAGGCGGAGAAAAACCAGAAAGGTAGAGCTGTACCTCCGTTGACTATCCCAAAATCATGCCTGACAACTTTGAAGCTTCAGAGATCTCCAGGTTCTACGGATCATTACATCTTTGCTCCACTTAGTCATTACCCAGCAGCAGCAGCAGCTCATCATAACGGGGAACGGTCAAAGTCCAAGGAAATCAAATATAATGGATCTCGAACACCAACCTCTCCCCCTACCCCAACTAAAGATAATGTGTTTATAGGGGAGAGGCAGCGAGTCCCGACTATTAAAATCTCGGACATCAACAGAAATCCTATTATTGTTGAAAGTGGCGGGAGTAGTCATGGAAATAGCAGCAGCCGACACCACTCACAGTTTAGATCGTACAGCCATGGGAGTTCCAGATCGTCCAGTTCAGACAGCGGGTCTGCTCGGGCACACAGCAGGGGCGGCAGTGATTCCAACTCGCCCACAGGAAGCAGTGACCGTTCAGACAAATCGCCAGCGCGGGACGCCAGACGGCCGTCTGACTCCGAGTTGTTGTTGAGTCAACACTGGCACGGATATTCGGCCGCAGACTTGTTGTTCAGTGGATTCAAACTGCCCACTCATACTCATCCCAAATTCCACGATCTCCACTATGACACTGATGCTATGCCCTTGGACTACTCTCAGTCCTCTTCCAAATCCTAGCGACAACACCGCAGAAACGAAACACATGCTGTGCTGCATGTTAGGTCAACCATTTACCTTCTAGGATTCTCCGCTTCGTATGGCGTATGCATACGAACATATTTTCCCTCCAAGCCAGAGTTATTTTTAGAATGACCCACATTTGTGGAGGGAAATGTTTTTAAGCAGTTTATTAGAACAACAATTCTTATTTGTGTGGTTTTGTTGCGAAGATACTTGTTCTGGTGTCAGACAGTTGCTAGATACCAAGGAGTACAACCTACTTTACTACACAATATAATCATCTTTGTGATTCAGTGTTTCCGCTCAACTGGATTAACAGAGGCTGGACGTCGGCTTATGGCACATCCTACAATAGTTGAAGAACTTTGGTCCAGAAACGTTGTTGTACTTTGGACCAGTTTACCTTCTGGACCTCCGCACTGTTGTAATGGTGAGCTACAGCCCGTTCAGTGGGTACTTAAATAAATTGTGATAGCTAGTATTACATAAATGTAAAGACAGCTCTCTATATATATATATATATATATATATATATATATATATATATATATATATATATATATATATATATATATATATATAAGGTATTTGATGCCGTGTGAAATTTTCTATCTGTGTGTGTCTTTCATTGTTTGTTGTTCCAATTTTTATTTATTAATGTTTTATTTACTTGTTTAAGAACCCTTGGTTTCAGCTTCCAGCAACACTGCCTTGTTGATGTCAATTACATTATTTATGACTATTTTAGATGCTCTGTAATACTGTATGATGTCATTGTGTGCGAGAGAGAGAGAGAGAGAGAGAGAGAGAGATCGTATGGTTATTAGCTGAACTAAGCAGACAATTATTGCTTTTATGTATGTTTCAAATGAGGCACTATTTTCAAGTCAGGCGTTTCTGTTTTGTGCATGGAAAAGCATGTTTTCAGAAGGGAGGAAACTTTTAGGGCAACACTTGGTATTATCCCGACTTTACTTGTTTAGCAAATTAGATGGTTACGATTGTAAATTGATGAAGATACACATATCTTTAAGCTGCATCTTCTTCTACCCCAGGTGTACCTTTATATCTAAGGTATGAAGGCTTATTCTGTTCTGTAAATTTGGGTATGAAGAGATGGTGTGGAAAGGAACTGGTCACCCATTATAATGCCGTGTGCTCACCTAAAATTCTGCTCCAAGAATTAAAACCTTTGCTTGTTTTAACGCGTGAGAATGCGTGCGTGAGTGCTGACATTCAAGTCGCCAGCCGCTGCCATAATATTACTCCATATTTAAATAGTATTTATCATTCCAAACATGCCTCCAATTATCGCTAAGCCTTCAGTGCCGTTTTCCGCGTTGGCCTTTTTAAAAATACAATATAATGCACTGCAGTCTGCAACCATATGTGTTATTCGTCAATATAGTTTGTATGGGCATTAACTAATTGGGCGCGCCGATCCCAACTGCATCAGCAGACTTTGACTCGTACTGATTTTCTCAACTGGGTGCCCGTGGCTGGGTTTTTGTAAGCCCTGAGAACGGCTAACTTCTTACAGAGTTGTGGTGCGTCTTGAGAACGGCTAACTTCTTGCACAGTTTATAAAATAACTAATTTACATTTTGTTCTTCTTAGGAGGGGATGCCGAGTGACAGGAATGTCGGGCTTCTTCTTTGCGAGACCCAGGTTCGAATCCTCGGTATGGTGTGGATTTTGTTTTCTATCGGGGGCAACAAGAAAACCCCAACCTGCACAGTTCGCGGCGACTGCACTAGCCAGGCGGTCTTACGTCTTCAGACTCAGGACCTCCCCTGTCCTACACTGCCAGGTACTATAGGCAGTAGACGGCAGTTGTACGACCGTACTTCCGAGGCGGTTGTATAGTTTGGCCTAATGGGTCATGCCTTTTCTTGTACACGATCCAGATGTCCTGTGGCTGACTACTTATAATAAGTACATGTGTGTGTCATGTTCTGGACTCTGCAGACAGTACCGCGGTGAAGTTTTGCTGTGCTAGCATGTGTTCAAGGTCGGTGTATTTGTCACAACATGCTTGACACACACAAGGACACAAAACCGTTGTTTATACTTCAGGCTGAGTTGTGTACGTTCCAGTCTCCCCCAGTTCTGTATGAATGATGAATGAGTAACGGAAATGCTCCAAGCGAGATTAAGATACAAAGGAAATTCGTCATTAACATCGCAAGAAAATATTGGCCGTGACGTGAGAGTATAAACATGAAAATACATTGTAATACTTCTTCTTCTTCTTCAGCATTCCGAGCCATTGAGGTTCTTTGCTGCAAATACAATCTGTCTCCATTCGTCTCTCTGGTGGACCTTCTCTTGCCAGTCGTTGATTCCAAGTGCTTGTAGGTCTGTATGTATATTATCTCTCCACCGCCTTCTTGGTCTACCTCGGGGTCTACGGTCATTTATTTCCTGAGTGTAAGCGAGTTTTGTTTCCCTATTATCTTCCATTCTTTCTATATGCCCCAGCCATTGTAGTCTATTAGCCTTCATGATACCAGTGATTAGCGGGGACTTAAACAAATCATAAATGTCTTTGTTACTTCTTCTTTTCCAATCTCCACTTTGTGTATCCCTAATGGGTCCAAAGATGCGTCTTAAAATTTTGTTCTCAAAGGTTTGTAACAAGGCTTCGTCTCCTTTCGTTGTACTCCAGGTTTCAGAGCCATACAGCACAACTGGTCTGATCAGTGTTTTGTATATTGTGATTTTGGTGTTACGAGATAGCGCCTTTGATTTTAGTAGATGTTGTAGTGCATAGTATATCTTATTTCCAGAGTTGATTCTAGTTTGTATTTCTTCCCTTATGATGTTGGAGCAGTTGAAGATTGTACCCAGGTATTTGTATGTTTCCGTTCTTTTAATGGTCATATTATCTATTTGTATGTGGCCAGAGTTTTTAGCCATTCCGTCTCTTGAAATTACCATATATTCTGTCTTATCTTGGTTGATAACCAGCCCCATCTGTTGGGCTTTTTCCTTTAAGTGAGTCAATATTTCTAATGTCTTTTGTTCACTTTGCCCTATAATATCTATATCATCTGCATAACCAAGCAGCTTGGATGTTCCTCCAATATCACATTCCTCCTTTACCTTCCTTACAACTTTTTCTAGAGCCAGATTGAAGAGTAGCGGCGATAGTGCATCACCCTGTTTCAAGCCAGATGTTATTTGGAAGGGGTCTGATTTCCTGCCTTTATATGTTACTATATTATAAGTATCTTCCATGCATAGTTTGGTCATGTTAATTAACTTCCTTGGTATTCCAAATTCCTGCATAACATTCCATAGACTATTCCTATGGACACTATCATAAGCCTTTTTAAAATCCACAAAAATGTTATGGAGATCTCTTTTATATTCCCAATGTTTCTCGGCTATTTGTCGTAAGATAAATATCTGATCTATTGTTGATCTGTTTTGTCTAAAACCCGCCTGGTAGTCACCTAATATGTCTTCTGAATATGGTTTTAGTCTATTTAGTAATACTGCGGATAGTATCTTATAGCTTGTGGACAGTAGTGATATTCCTCTATAATTTCCACATTGGAACTTGTCTCCTTTCTTAAAGATAGGTATTGTAATACTTGGTTTGTTTCATTTGAAAATTGCATTGGATGGTAAAGGCTGTGTAGAGAGATGCGTCACTCACGCATTTTTTTTTTTTTTGTTGTTACATTAATTTTTACATTACCATAATTTATTTTACATTAATTTATGTTAAAACAAAAACAATGCATTCGAGTCACTGTTCCTCCAGGATTGACTATTGCAACTGTCAGTGTGACCTGTTGTCACGGTACCTGGAGTTAGTAGACTGGAACCCCAGCCTCGCCTCCTGTCTTCGTTTCCCATTTGTTCCCAGAATGTTGACATGGAAGTGGTTGATAGGCACACTCCCTGTCCCGATGCAATCAGGCTAATTCACTCTGACTTCTGAGGTACTTATAATTTACATCCCCAAGTCACGAGCGAAGAGTCAACATCTTCGTCCACCTGACCGGTGTAGGGGTTCACCCCGCTACCTCGGCATCAGCGCACCGGCGATTTAAGAACGTGCTCTCTTATCCATTCGACCATGTTGCCATTTGGGCTTCCATCTGTCAGAGCTCGTAACTGGGACGGAAGGGCGGCAAGGAAGAAAGTTGGTCTTTCAGTCTCCCATTTAAAAAAGCAGAACCCTTTAACACACCTTAGGTGTATTGCCCATATAGGGCTAGACTCATATTTGTATATACCAATCGGTACTCCAGATGTGATGTTTTTAATATCACGCCGGCCGTTTTCACTTCCTAACACATTTCCTGGTACCTATTTTAGGCTTGGTTAACCCGGGAGCGAGGTCAATATAAAAACAAAAATAATAATCCTCGATGCAGGTTCTAACCCAAGACCGCGGGTTCAAGCGTCTAGCCGCTACTCTACCGCGGCTCCCAAACTCTCATTAACGTGACCTTTTTATAGTTGATCTTCTGTCACTGAGCAGTGGGGCAGTATCTCCTATTAGATTACCTTTGCCTTCAACTGGCAGCATATTTTCCCACGGGACACGACACTAGCGGACGGTATAGGAGAAAAGTAAAGCCCTCTTACTTGTTCTCATGCACGTTAAGTGCCCTAATGTTCCTTGAGGTTGTATTGTATTGTTAGCCCGGCATTTTCTATGACCAAAACGCACGCGGCATAGGTGATATGTGAGTATTGCGTCACTGGTTTTTGCTTTCCAAGAATGCAAGTACCCAGTTTATAAGACAGGGGTCCGGGTTTCAATCCCCAACACAGACCGGATTTTATCCGACCAGTGCGGCTGCGGGGTTGACCCACCTCATAAACATGGGTACTGGATAAATTTCTGTGAAGGAAAGGTGACGTGTAAGAGTACTGCTCAATCCACTTCATATGACTTGGCCTATAATATGTGGAGGACTAACAGCTCACACCCCAGCAATAGTATCTGCTATAGGACGGTCTTTATCTTTAATATTTAAGACTGGATCGATCCCAGAGCCATACTGATCAGGATCACTATGGGTGTTGTCGACAATACTATGCACATGGTAGCTTTACCCCTAGGTAGAATGGAACTACATCGTGTCTTATGATACTGGGTGAACGGTTCGCATGCAAAATAAATTGCGTATTAGTAGTATGGCTCTTCACTGGCTGTTGAACGAGGGGACGGAGCACGTATGGGGATGTCCTGAGTGCAGTGATGTCGGTTCTTGGCTCAACTCAATAAATTGCGTTTCATTGAGAGATTTGTCTTCAATTCAATAATATGCAGCTTGCTATTGTTACTGTTAGAATTGGCTACATTGGTAGTAAGAAAGGCCAAACAAAATCTGAGACTTGGCTAGTTTGTCGCATGTGTGTCTAAATAAAACTGCGTAGGCTAGTTGGTGGAAGATTGGCTAAATAATACTCAGAATTGGCTAGTTGGTAGCAAGAGTGGCTAAACAACATTAAGACGTGGCACATTAATAGCAAGAGTAACTAAATAAAACTGAGATTTGGCTTGTTGCCAGCCAAAGTGGCTACACAAAACTGAGATTTGGCACGTTGAAAGCATGTATGGCTAAATAACTCCGAGACTTGGCATTTTTATAGGATATTTCTCGAAATAAATTTGTCGTGTATCTATCTACTCGAGAATTGTGTACAGTATCCTGTTATGTTTAGTTATGTATTTATTTTATGTATTTATTTATCCATTTATTTATTTAAAAAGAAAATGTTGATCCAATGTCATGAGAATAATATGGGCAATAAAGTAGCAATAATCCACACATCCTGCCTTGGTCGGTGACTACAACCAGGTCTTATTTTCTTGTCTTGTTCTACACAAGGCAACTGCCGACATAGTCATTTGCTAGCCCGAACAATCACTCACGTTCGTTAATGAGAAACATATCGAGCATTAACATTACAGACATACAGTAGCAGACGTCAGGCTGTGTGGTGGCAAAGCTGGACGTACATCTTTGCTAGTTTCGAAATCGCGAATTTCAGCATTTGAGGAAAATAACTTCTTTCCCATCTCATGACTAGTTTGTGCTTTCTTTGCTACTTTTTACTTCGTTGTGAAGTGGCAATATCATCGACAGTGTATGAATATCTATTTTAATGACCGAAAGCTATCAAGAGATAGACAGTGTCACATGGGGGTAGACAACATCAAGAGATGAACTGGAATAAACCCATATTTGTTCATAGTGAAGACACATGATAGAGGCTCATTATAGCCGAGATGGCACTTAACTGATTGTTTTTGTCATTTGTCTGTTTAGTTTGTCCAGTGCTGTTTGTATGTTTAGTCGCAGTGGATACTAGTGTTTGTAACGCTTTTATTTTTTTCATAGATTGTAAGTCATGCTAATTTGAACAGATGTTGACAGAGCTTACTATGGTCCTCGCGAGGCAGTTTCCTTTTTTGTATATTGAGCTTTAAAAGCAGGGAAAGAACGACATTGGATGTGTTCTTCGAGAACACGGAGTGATGCCTTTGTTTATGATATGAATATGGAGTTTATAAATGCTTCAAATTGGCCAACACATTCTCTAATTGCAGTCGACACTGACATTTAGAGACAACCATCTTTAAGTCTGGTGCCATTTTGAATTGTGTGTTCTGTAAACTGAGGTCAACTAAGCAGATTGTTATAGCTGTGAGTTCATCCGGGTGTGTTGGCGTTATTCATGTGCACAGCATTTCATTCGCCCGTGTTGAGTATAATATTTTGGGAGAAAGTTGACATGTTAAGGATGGTAGTTCTGAGACAGTTAACATGATAAGGATGGTATTTAGGAAAACAGTTGAGATGTTAAGGATGGTATTTTGGAAAACTATTGATTTGCTAAGGTTAGTATTTTGGGAGACAGTTGACATGTTGAGGTTAGTAGTTTGAAAGACAGTTGACGTGTTAAGGGTGGTATTTTGGGAGACAGTTGACATGTTAACGATGATAGTTATGAGACAGTTGACAAGTTAAGGTTGGTAGTTTGAAAGACAGTTGACATGTTAAGAATGGTTTTTTGGTAGTTAGGAGACAGTTGACATGTTAAGGTTGGTAGTTTGAGAGACAGTTGACATGTTAAGAATAGCATTTTGGGAGACAGTTGACATGTTAATAATAGTGTTTTGAGAGACAGTTGACATATTAAGGGTGGTATTGTTTAGAAAAATTCCTCACTTTCAGACTGGAATTTAATGATGGAGACATGTATTAGGGTTAACATTTACAGTTAAAGAAACATTTGAAGGCTGATATTTTGACACATACCTTGTGCTATAAGCTGGCATTTAGAAGCATACATCAAGTGATAATACTGGCATTTTGAGGCATACATCAAGTGATAATACTGGCATTTAGAGGCACACATCAAGTGATAATACTGGCATTTAAAAACAGGTTTCTTGTATTACAGCCTGGCACACTATATTTCTCATAAATACTGTTATAATGGCACATACATTTTGTTTTTATGTTTATAGCGCATTTTAAGACCTGTATCTATTATATGTGGCATTCTAGTTTATGATCTTTACAGTTCTTTATAGATGTGTTTACATTACATGGTCAGAATTGTATTATTGTGTTTATTAAACATAGATGTACAATTTCCACAGGTAGCTGTAAGCCTCGTTCTTATTGCAGCTCCCTGTAGGTTACAGTAAAGGTGGTGCTTGGGTGTCATTCAATTACTGCGTTAGTTTTGAAATAGAAAATCAGTGATATGCAAAGTACTGTATGAGACTTGCACTAAACAATTGTTCACACAAGTACTGTATGAGGCTTGCACTACACAATTGTTTACATTTCTTAATATTTATTAAACAAACATTGAGTCCTTTGTAGAACGTTGCAATCAACTCCATGTTCATTTGCTAGGCAATTTTACGTTAAGTAATTTGTCATTGTTTATGATCGAGAAGTCAACGTTTAAATCTTAGTGATCGATGTTGGGTTTGAACCCCATTACCTGCCATTGACACGCAGGAAGTTTAAGCTTTTACCCTTTCTGCCACATTAACTGCTCATTACTTAATAGTCTCAGCTTGTTTTGACCAAGGCGCATCAGAATTACTGCAGGAGATGACAACTAAACACTGTCTCAGTGTTAACTGAAGACTGTCTCACTGTTAACTGAAAACTGTCTCAAGTCTCAGTCACTCCGTGTCATCTCAGCTAGTGGCAGAGATTTGTTATTTGTGAATCTTCTAGAAGACATTAGAGAAGGGGAGATGTGCAACACCATTCCCATAGACATGGCACTTTGGCACTGGGAGGCTATACCTGAGCACCGGCTCAAATAACAAAAACATCGGCCACTGATGGACATACCACGGTCTAAGATGTTGTACGTGTGCAACATGCTACAACATTAAACAGCAATTTCTACATGTTGTGAATGACAAGATGTCGACTTTTTACACATAATTATAATTTTAAAGCACATCGCGAAAATGATATTCATTCATGCATGCCTTGCTTCATTCATTAGCCCAGTCAATTGGAAGACTGGCGTTCGGGATTCGTCTGTTCATGCCACTCACTTTCTCTTGTTCTTAGCGTCTTGGGCTGAGTGTGAAGTCAGCATCCCTACATTAGACAAGGGTTGTGACATGAAATTATCACGGGATGCAGAACATGTTACAATGGACACGGTTGTAGGTGTGCATCATGGGAGACACCTCACTTATTATAGATTAACTAATGGCCTGGTTGACCGAACTCCGTTAATCCACTGTAGTCGTCGTATTCCTTTTAAGTGAAAGACGAGTTAGTTATTATGGTTTGTACACCGGGGCCATCACAATAGTTTTTTTTTTTTTTTGGTTAGAAAATTAGTTGCATATCCTTAACAGGACGTTGCAGTCAACATCAGCATTTTTTTGCTGTTGTGATCTCCTGGCACGTTTACGTTTAGTAGTTTGCCATTGCTTTCTGAACGCTCTGCTGCCAAATCGCGCGCGGATGTGTTTCGAACGTGTATGCGGGATCACGAACTGCGTCATTAAACCGCATCTCAACGGAGCCGGCCTTCACAGAAATACGATGAATAAATTAATAAACAATATCATGGAAAGAAGTCGACACGCGTGAATGTGTTGATTTCTTTATAAACTCGGTTTAGCGATTTCTGTATCTGAATTTCAACAAGCCATAAAAAGAATGTAAACCATACCGCTTGGCATCTAACCATGTAGTGCAGTTCTTAGATTATCCAGATCCGTTTTAGTCAAGTTCTGTTGGGTTGTTTCAAATTGAAGTTTCTCTCATAGGTTACAGTAGTGATGTAGTAGTTACAGCCTGTTTACTTTTGTCTGCCCCAATATAAAATTCCATATCTCAGTAACCAACTGAGGGAAAATGATGAGATTTAGCATATAACCTTATCATTATGTCCACCCAACCAAATAAATTTTTGTTCTGGAGATTGTACAGCAGATTTCAAAGTTTGTTTATATGCGGTAAATAATTTACGGCACAGCGATGAAGTCCATGTTATTAAATGTATTACCCCTTCACACGGATACATTAGCGCTGAATAGTTAATTTTCTCGTGGGACATAGGATTGGCCTTATGACAAGTGCTTGGCGTAGAGCCCTTGTGTTGTCATTCGAACTGGCGAAAAATTACTGTAAAACAAGTTTGTTAGCGAGAAATCACTATAGTTTTTCACCAAAATATCAAAGAAATGTCGCCGCTTTCCGTGATTTAAGTTGCTTTTGGACCTATCAAAGACATATTCCTTAGGTGGGGGTAAATATAAGACGGCAGGAAAAATTTCATAACGATGCAACAGACAGTGTTCAAAATAATTGATCGTGAATGAAGGCATTCTTTTCTGGACATACTATAGTATTGTTAATTCCCAGCAAAATGATTGAAAGTGTATAGTGGTCGTCCTTTGCAGAACGCCGCTCTCGCCCCGTTCCGCCGGAGAGATCCTCGATCTGTTGTCAGTACCCATATCTCGTGCAGTTTCATACCTCATTATGTCTTCAATGTCCTGTCTTTATCTTCGTGCTGAACGACCATTGCCTCTTCTTCCAGGAAGCATGCATTCCATCACCGTTCTGTTTAAATCGGTGTAACACTTAACATGGACAAAGTATGCCAATATCTGAGTCATAATACTGTTTACTGAACCAGTTATCTTCGACTGTTTACTGAACCAGTTATCTTCGACTATTTACTGAACCAGTTATCTTCGACTGTTTACTGAACCAGTTATCTTCGACTGTTTACTGAACCAGTTATCTTCGACTGTTTACTGAACCAGTTATCTTGGATATTCACACCTTGCAGAATCAAAGTCATTTCTTCTTTATGACCCTAGGTGTTCTAGCAATATTTCTGTAACTGTTAATTTCAAAAACCCCGGTCGTCTTCTGTAGATGGTCCATGATTGCTTTCCAGGTAGGTTTTTTTTTTTTTTTTCGAACCAGTGTGGTTCGGGACTCAACCAGATCGAGCGATTTTAGAGTGTTCATGAAAAATAGTCCCTCCTGCCCACTCACTCATTATACCACCACCTATTATGTGTGAGGGAGTTTCCGTGGCGAAGTGGTTATGCCATTTGCGCTCTGAAGGTCTTGGGTTCGTTCCCCGGAATGGGTAGTTCAGATCACGGGTGCGATTTTTTCGGGGGGGGGGGGGGGGTCATCGTTGGAGCTACGGAGTTCGTGCTTTATGCGATGCTCCCGACAATAGTCTTGCCGTTCTGTAAAGACGAAACCGTGTAACATGGGATAAAACCCGGTGTAGTGAAGGCGACCCTCTCAACTTTAGTACTTTATTATGTCTGAAACCCAAGCATTCACACCCTAAAGCATTATCAGCCAGAGAATTGCTGTTACCTTCACCTATATTTCTAATGTCGGCGTCCAGGCACATTAACACAACGCGCCAAATGCCGACTGCCGTCGCTGGAGCTATTTGTTGCTGCAGTGACATACATGACAAGATGGCCACTGCTCCCGTTATAGTCGAGGTGAGGCCACGGCCACGGTTGTTGTTTACACAAGCTTCGTGAACCTGCACTTGTGTTTTCGTTTGTAGTTTGTGGAGCCTGATGTTCCTGCTTGTTGTATAGACTCACTGTATTCGTTTGTGAGGTCTGATATTTCTGGTTGCTGTATAGATTCACTAGCTGTTTGTGAGGCCTGATGTTGCTGGTTGTTGTATAGATTCACTGTAGCCACTCGTGGGGCTTGATGTTTCTGGTTGTAGTATAGATTCACTGTAGCCGTTTATGAAGAGTGACGTTTCTAGTTGTTGTATAGATTCACTGTTTCTGCATCCTGGTTGGAGTGGTGGTTCACATTCGGCCCAGGCAACCAGCCTATAGAAGTGGGAACTGTGGCTAGGTTTGAGGAATCTTTTTCTTCTGCCTTCTTCCGGAGAGTATTTTTCGGATGTGATTACGTAGTGCCTGTTTACAGCAGAGCTGCGTTCTTGCGCCGTTAGGCCGACACATGCGACTTCTGTGGGCATTTGTTGACCGGGTTGCCTTCCCGGGGGTTTGAGGATTCTGTGGCCGGCATTATCAGCGGTGTGCATGTTTGTCGGACATAAGTAGCATACGCGAGATACACTGGATACTAACTTTCCCCTTCCTGTACTGGATTCTAACCCTCCCTTTCCTCCAATACTGGATGCTAACTTCTCCTTCTCCCTAAACTGGATGGTAACCTTCCCTTCTCCCTAAACTGGATGTTAACCTTCCCCTCCCGCCTCTACTGGATGCTAAACTCCCCCTTCCTACCGTGATACTATTCAGTTTGTGAAAAAGCCGCTGTAAACGATCTGTAGCGGACGTGACTGTTCATAGCTGTGTATAATATCGGCAATATATCAACCATTACAATGTCTATGGTACGCTGCTCCTGGTTGAGAGAGAAGAGCGGTGAAGCCATTCTCTGGTCACCGCAATCACTCACCTAGTATATGTGACGTCTTTGTAATGTCACGGCATTATCAGCGGTAGAAATAATTGTGCCTTATAGATTGTAGTGACAGAGTGCTAAGTTATGTTGTTAAAATCGTCTTGAGTGGGTCGTGTTTAAAGTTATTGTATGTTATTGGTGAAAGTGTCTTCATTGGGTCCCGTTTACGGCTATTGTATGTTATTATCTTGTAACGGTCTTTTTCTGAAATTATCACAACGGAAGTACAGCCATGTCCTCCACGTTGCGCACGCGTGCAGTTGCCTATGGGAGTCACATGATCGTTGCCAGCGGTTGATTTATTGCACCAAAATGCAGCAACCACACATTAGCTGGGCGTGCACGTTTGGCCGCGAGATCGATGAACTGAAACTGCATTTCCCTGGACTATTCGTGTTTGAGCGTGTTCCCGCCACATCACTGCAGCATTATGACATTAGGTCCTATTTATGTTATAATGAATCTCCTGTTTCAAGATACGAAGATAACTGGCGTAACACATTTCGTCGTCACTTGTAAATCTGCTGTATGATAACGATTTCGTTTCACTTGTTGCGGTTTTCTTGTTCGGCCATTGTTGCTTTCTGCCAGTTCATAAACATGCTTGTATTGTTTAGCACTTATAGAAGTAGAAGAAAGAAGTAGAGTTTAGTGAACGCACTAGGCATTATAACAATTGAAAGCTGTAGTCACCGACCGGGATTCGAATCTGTCACCTCCAAATGACGACATCGCTTCGCTGCAGGAACAATGGACTTCGACGCATGAAAAGACACCCCAGAAAATGTGTCTTCTGTAGCCAGGTCTATAATCCACATAAACCCTGGGTCTATGGTTTGCCCACGGTATATGACCTAATGTCAGAATAGCTTTTAATTGCTATGTTGTCTAGTGCTTCCTATAGTCTGTACTTCTTTCTTCTATTTCTGTGAGAGGCAAACGATATGTGTGTTTATTTTTGAACTGTCTTTGTGACCTCAAAGAGTTTCCCAATTGATATTGCTTTCTGCGAGGCTGTTGTTAATTAGCATGTTTGTCTTAAGTATTTTACATTGGCACCTTGCCGTCTTGACAAACGATAGTTTGTGCTCTAAAAAGGCATAATAACTTTTAACTATGGCGGTAGCGAGTGTGACTGATAAGGCCAATTTGCGCTGTAAATGTCCGTTCACAGTGGGTGCATGTGAACACGTGGTCATTTCCACCATCATGCACCATCTTACGTCTCAAACGCTTGGTGTGTGACTTTTCTGTCTTAAGTATATAGTTCTTGTTACTGTCAGGTTGTTACTTGTTCGGCTGGCACTTAATTTTCTAATGGCTAGCAGCGGCTAATTCTATTATTTGTCTGGCTAATTCTATTATTTGTCCGGCTAATTCTAATCCTTGCCTTGCTAATTCTGTGACTTGCCCGGCTAATTCTGTGACTTGTCCGGCTAATTCTTAAACTATCTCGGCTAATTCAGTTACTTGTCCGACTAATTCTGTGACTTGCCCAGCTAAATCTTTAACTTGCCGGGCTAAATCATTGATTTGTCCGGCTAATTCTGTGATTTGCCGGCTAATTCTGTAACTTGCCCCGCTAAAGATATTACTTCCCGGCTAATTATATTACTTGTCCGGCTAATTATATTACTTGCCCGCTTAAATCATTGATTTGCCCGGCCAATTCTTTGGCTTTCTGGCTAATTCGGTTACCTCCACAGATGAACTGTTGAAAATGTTTTGTGGTGTATGAAGAATGACAATCTTAGCACTATAGGCAAACTCGTACGTACTCGGTCTCCCTCAGCAGATGTACGGTTAGATGCTGTTCGTTCCTGTAACTCACTGCTACTATCTAGCTCTTACTTCTCCTGTAACACTTGGTTCATTGGTATTTGTCTAGTTCTCTCCGTGAGCTCCACAGTGGTGATTTTATCATACCATTTTATTCCTTCTGTTTTGAGCCGTCATCAGTTATTGAATATTTGTAGTTTATTTGTAATCGTTTTCACGTAAAATTATATAGTAAATCAGCCTGGAGTTGGGGTTGAACTCAACGTTCAGCGAAGGTCATGCAAGATGTAGTAACCCGGCGATATCAGTAACCTGGCACCGCCTTGATGGCGGCGTGCTGTTGAACGTTATCCGTGGAATATAGTAGAAAGATGCCGTCGTTTGTAGTTATCGATATGTGGCACCGGGCCGACGTTTGTAGTTATCAATATGTGGCACCGGGCCGACGTTTGTAGTTATCAATATGTGGCACCGAGCCGACGTTTGTAGTTATCAATATGTGGCACCGGGCCGACGTTTGTAGTTATCAATATGTGGCACCGGGCCGACGTTTGTAGTTATCAATATGTGGCACCGGGCCGACGTTTGTAGTTATCAATATGTGGCACCGGGCCGACGTTTGTAGTTATCAATATGTGGCACCGGGCCGACGTTTGTAGTTATCAATATGTGGCACCGGGCCGACGCGCGAGACCCAAGCACCGCTAGATCAATATTGACAGTCGATTATAATAATAATGTTGTTGCAGCGCTTCAGGAGCGGTTCTTGGCTGTGAGCGGATATGGGGACCAGCGCCACGCGTCATGAACTATAATAATAGATATACCAGTCATGTCTAAAATATGTTTTGGAATATCCAGGAGCATATCAGATAATGACGTTTATTTTCGTTTCTTTTGAAATGACTGAAAAGTGTGATATCGTTAGGTACTGCACAATATATGATTATTATCATTTACAATATCTGCTTTACATGTCCGCATTGGTTTAGCAAGCATTTTTCTTAAGGCAGTATTGTGTCCTTGTAAGGGTTGTTCTGGGCTAATGGGACATACCGCGATGTAAACTCCAGGTTTCCTTTAATTCAAACGGCAAAGATCTGGGATTTACATGTGTCTCTTCGAGAATTTCCTAGAATTCAAAGACTCAAGCTGGTTGTGGCCTGGTTTCCATTACGACCAGTTGTTTGGTCCTCTGCCTCCATTCTCCATCCAATTGTCGATTTGTTTACTGTACACCAAATGATGCAATGAGAAATTTGTGGTGACGTATTTTCATGTCGATAGATAAGCAGTAGTCTTATTTAGAGCTTACTGGCGAGCTATCTGCACAGGGTGTACAGATTGTGCTATAGTTTAGCTTGCTGACTAAATATTCACACAGGATGTGCAAGGCATGGGTACTGGTCGTCTACTATAGTCTAGCATACTTGCGACCTTTCTATTATAGTATGTTTACTTTTGTCTGCCCCAATATAAAATTCCATATCTCAGTAACCAACTGAGGGAAAATTATGAGATTTAGCATACATCCTTATCATTATATCCACCCAACAAAAAAATTGTTTGTTCTGTAGATTGTACAGCAGATTTCAAAGTTTGTTTATATGCGGTATATAATTTACGGGTTAGAGATGAAGTGCACATTATTAAATGTATTACGTCTTCACACGGAAACATTAGCGTTGAATAGTTAATTTTCTCGTGGGACATGGGATCGGCCTTATTACAAGAACCTCGCGTAGTGGAACGGGGCATTACTGTAAAACAAGTTTGTTAGCGGAAATCACTAGTTTTTTCACCAAAACATCAAAGAAATGTCGCCGCTTGCCGTGATTTAAGTTGCTTTTGGACCTATCAAAGACGTATTCCTTGGGTGGGGGTAAATATAAGACGGCAGGAAAAATTCCATAACGATGCAACAGTTTTCAAAATAATTGATTGTGAATGAAAGCATTCATTTCTGGATAGACTATAGTGTGTGCAAGGCATGGATGCTGATGGTCTACTTTAGCATACTGACAACCTTTCTCTTAGTGTGTGCAGGTCATGGGTACTGATGGCCTACTATAGTCTAGCATACTGGCGACCTT
Source organism: Cepaea nemoralis (assembly GCA_014155875.1). Lineage (NCBI taxonomy): Eukaryota > Metazoa > Mollusca > Gastropoda > Stylommatophora > Helicidae > Cepaea > Cepaea nemoralis. The sequence goes on along the minus strand of JACEFZ010026009.1, from coordinate 6,513 downwards.
TCTATTAGTGTGCGCAGAGCATACTCACCAACTTTATACAAAGGGTGTGTAAAGCGTGATTATCTACTATCTTCATCAATCAGTGTGGCGTTGGCGATCATGTCTGTCCACAGACTTCAGTCTCATTTACTGCAAGTCATTAATGATACCGACGTACATCCATGCCTTGATGTTAAACTGTCTTCTCTCTTGGCCTCTCTCCCCACTCAACTTTCCCGTTGTCACGACATTCTCCAATTTCTCCTAATATGCGCGTACCAATGCATGAAAACCAACGCAAGGCGGGCTGCGGCCAAATCCCTCGCAACTGTTTCGAACATGATATGCGGGATTACGAATTGGGTCCGTAACCCAATCGCAACAGGAGCGGCATTAATATAAGAGGTGTAATACATAAATAAATTAGCCGTGTGAAGGGGATATTAGACATGAGTAACGGGCAGGCAGAAAAAGGTAAAGGTATATGTGAACAGTTTGAGCAGACGGACAACAAATAATACAGATGTCGTTAAAATATCAAATGACAGAGAGAATTGGGGAGTCATGTTTCCCATTGTATACTCCAGAATAGACGCTGAAAGAAGAATTAACAAAGACGCTGAAGAAATAAACCCATTCAAAAATAAAATATTAGGAAAGTAGCCATTGGCATAATAGCTATTTTTCTGACCACAACCTCGGGCTGCTATATTGATGATTGTTTGCGAAGTGTGAATTGGAAACGTCGGTTTGTTTGTTACATTTATGTCATGCTACTGATTTGTATGTATACATTACTGCCAAGCGAACGCATTGTGTCCCAGCAGTTTGTTAACGTCATTGTTTAGAATACACTCCATGTTGCCTCAGTGTATTTCGTCATGAAACAGTGTACACACAAAGTGCTGCGTCAGTATGTCTCGCCAATAAACATTGTACACAAAGTGGTGCATCTGTGTTTCTCGCCAATAAATAGTGTACACACAAAGTCATGCATCAGTATATCTGGCCATTAAACAGTGTACACACGAAGTGTTTCGTCAATTTGTCTCGCCATTAAACAGTGTACATACAAAATATTGCGTCATTACTCCATACACACAAAGTGTTGCGTCAGTATGTCTCATTACGATGAGTACATACAAAGTTCATGTCAAAGTTCAGCCTGTTTGCCTGAATTCTTACACGTCTAATAAACATTATTGTGCCGCGTAGGCGAGAATAGTAATTTATTACTATGTTTTCAGTTACTTTAAACTTGTAAATATCTGTATATATACTGTATACATTTGCAGCGTTATATTCATCGCTTGTGGTTGTGCTGATGGTATACACTATTTAACCAGTATATTTTAATGTATCATCAATTCCATTATCATTTCCCTCTTATACAATTAATACACGGTATTTTACGGTACCCCATTTGCTGTAGTCAGTAATTATGATGTTTTCATGTGAACTGTACATATGTTAGTAGCTAAATTATTACATAATTTATCACTGTGAGGAAAAGTTATACTTCCATGGTTTTTAATCTCCGTTGAAGGAGGCTAAAACTGTGTCCTTTTATTTGTTTGAAGATTGCTCTATCACAGAGTTGTGGCAAAAATTACTGTTGGAATTGTATAAATATATCACTGCCGGTATTCCATACACGCAAAGAACTTTCAAATGTTTTTTTTTTTAAATCGCCATTGTTTTGAATACAGCTCGAAAGCATCCCGGGAGTGGTAGTGGCACAGTAGCTAGCACGCTGGCCTGTCGGCGTGGTGCTCATAAGTTCGAATCCCATCGTTAAATCCCAGCCTGAAACGTCTCAAGGTGTAGTGATTCAGGTGTGGTGGGCAGCAGGTGTACTTTGCAGCAGGTGTAGTGGGCAGATGTGATGGGCAAGATTAGTGCTAGCTTCATATTTTTGTATCGTCGACTAATGGACACCCCATGGTGATGTGGTCAGTGTCAGGCCGGCTGCTGTGACCTCCCAGGGGCATGTCCTGGTGCCCGTGTTGACCTCCAAGGGGCATGTCCTGGCGCCCGTGTTGACCTCCCAGGGGCATGCCTGGCGCCCGTGTTGACCTCCCAGGGGCATGTCCTGGTGCCCGTGTCGACCACCCAGGGGCATGTCCTGGTGCCCGTGTTGACCTCCCAGGGGCATGTCCTGGTGCCCGTGTTGACCTCCCAGGGGCATGTCCTGGCGCCCGTGTTGACCTCCCAGGGGCATGTCCTGGCGCCCGTGTTGACCTCCCAGGGGCATGTCCTGGTGCCCGTGTTGACCTCCCAGGGGCATGTCCTGGTGCCCGTGTCACAAGCGTTTGTGAATAATACTGAGCGTTATTCACAATCGCGGCTTGTCACGTGACGTGTGTTTGACTGCATCGTTAGTCAGAAAATGGAACTATTATCGTGTCCTCGATAGTATAGTGGTAAGTATCTTCGCCTCTCACGCGGAAGACCGGGGTTTGATTCCCCGCCGGGAAGGCACTTTTTTCAGAAATTTATTAGGTGTTATAATAAAATCTATTAAACATTACGAACTTAAAATATAGAACTGAGAAGCTGGAAGCTTGTGAATAAAGAATGCTCTATGGATCTGCGGAAGCTGCCGGAGGGGAGGGGGGAGGGTGTGTGCATCCCCCAGGCAGTGACGGAGTGATCGAGTGTCGGAATCGATGGACCCAAGAGATGTCTTTGTTTAATGTAGATTTTATTTGCCAAATAAAATATCACTGTACGTAGTGTGTGTCCTTGTCGACACATATCGTCTTTGTGATATTTGAAGAAAAAGAACTTGCAAGAAAAGACAGACAAGATGAGAGAATTAATAGGCTTCTGAAGCCAATCGACGGCGGTTGTAAATGTCACGTGACCAGCCGCGTTTGTGAAAAACGCTCAGTATTAATGTTGGAGAGAGAGGAACAAGAGGATGGGTCTGTGGACTGGTAAAAACTAAATGAGAAACACCTGTAGTTTTTAACTTTGCGTCATGAAGATCTTACTGAACCGTGTCAACAAAAATTATGTCAAGACATTTTAGAAGTGTGCAAGAAGTTGTCTGCCTTTATTGTACGCCAAAAATATACTACTTGCATTATTTTATCCTTTGATACCAATGTTGTACTCATTAAAAGCATGCTAGATTATGGGGGTGGAAACGTCAGAATTTGTGTGTTGGTTTTCCAGTTGTCCTGTTTGTTTGGTGTCCATGTGATGTCGCTGGCACATGGAGGTTGTGTCTCGCGTGTCATGGCGAGATGATCTGGTATGTAGCGTGATCTTGATAGCAAACACGGTAAATGGTTCCACCACAGGTAAAGTTGCTGCTTAAAGGCGTTACTTAAACGCTTTCTGTCCTGGGCAGGTTATTGTTATTTTACTATAGTAACTCTGTGAATTGGAAGGAGTTACAGCAATAACAATCTGGGACTGATGGAGTTAAGGATTGGGATGTAAATATTAAAAGTGACAACTGGGGTAGGTCTATTAAGAGCACAGGGAGGAGGGAGGTTGAACAAGGTTCAACTGTGTTGGAGTTAGGAAATTAAAAGGAGTAACTGTAGGGAGTGATGGAGTTAAAAGTAATAATTCCACGGGGTAAGAAAGTAAAAGTAGTAAGTGTGGGGAATGAGTTAGTTTAAAGTGTTAATTCTAGAGAGTGAGGAAGTTAAAAACAACTTCCTAATGTGAGGAAGTTAACAGTGGTAATTTCGGGAAGTAGGGAAGTTAAAAGTGGTAATTTCAAGGAGTGGTGAACTTAAAAGTTGTAATTTCAAGGAATGAGGAAGTTACAAGTGGTAATTTCAGATGAGAAACTGAAAAGTGGCATTTTTGAGGGATTATGGAAGTTAAAAGTGGTAATTTCAGGGTTGAAGAAGTTAGCAGTGGTAATCTCAGAGAGTGAAGAAGTTAACAGTTGTAATTTGAGGAATTAAGAGAGATAAAAGTAATAACTGTCAGGTAGTGAGGAAGTTATTTACAATTTCGGGGAGCGAAGAAGCTAAAAGTGGTAATTTCAGGGGTTGAGATAGTTAAGCGTGGTAATTTCAGGGAGTGAGATAGTTAAATGTGGTAATTTCAGGGAGTGAGATAGTTAAATTTGGTAATTTCAGGGAGTGAGATAGTTAAGCGTGGTAATTTCAGGGAGTGAGATAGTTAAATGTGGTAATTTCAGGGAGTGAGATAGTTAAATTTGGTAATTTCAGGGAGTGAGATAGTTAAACGTGGTAATTTCAGGGAGTGAGATAGTTAAACGTGGTAATTTCAGGAAGTGAGATAATTAAACGTGGTAATTTCAGGGAGTGAGATAGTTAAATGTGGTAATTTCAGGGAGTGAGATAGTTAAATGTGGTAATTTCAGGGAGTGAGATAGTTAAACGTGGTAATTTCATGGAGTGAGATAGTTAAACGTGGTAATTTCAGGGAGTGAGATAGTTAAACGTGGTAATTTCATGGAGTGAGATAGTTAAAAAACGTGTAATGTCATGGAGTGAGATAGTTAAACGTGGTAATTTCATGGAGTGAGATAGTTAAATGTGGTAATTTCAGGGAGTGAGATAGTTAAACGTGGTAATTTCATGGAGTGAGATAGTTAAACGTGGTAATTTCATGGAGTGAGATAGTTAAATGTGGTAATTTCAGGGAGTGAGATAGTTAAACGTGGTAATTTCAGGAAGTGAGATAATTAAACGTGGCAAATTCAGGGAGTGAGATAATTAAACGTGGTAATTTCAGGGGGTGAGGGGTTAAAAGCAGTAACTGTCAGTAAAGTTTTTTTCTTCCATTTCTTTGCACCCCCTCCATCTCTCTCTCTCTCTCTCTCTCTCTCTCTCTCTCTCTCTCTCTCTCTCTCTCTCTCTCTCTCTCTCTCTCTCTCTCTCTCTCTCTCTCTCTCTCTCTCTTACGCACGAACACACACGATAACATTCCTTCCCAGTCTAATCTTGAGTATTGAAGTGCTCACTTTACGAAACTCAGAATATAATCAAGTCACTTGTGTCTGCGTTGGAGTATGTCCTCCACATACAGGGCGAATTGATTTGATCAGTCACTTTCGCTATCGCCACAGTGTGTAGTTATTATGCCTTTTTGAAGCACAGTATAACAAACTATCGTCTACCAAGACGGCCAATGATGTCCTCCCCGCAGTCTTGAAAGTCGATCTATATCCTGCTCATATCCAGTCGCTCGTAATATCAATTTCAGGTCATTGTAAATTTACGATTTAACATACATATGGTTGATTTTTCACACATAGTGGATTTAACAAACACGTAGAGGGTTTAACATACACTTTACGCCCACTTTAATATGCCTTGAACTTGATTGTATCAAGGACAAAGCTTTTCACATTGCCTTCAGCGGTATAGAGTAATGGCATAATTTTACCTATAGTAGAAAATGTGAATGGTTTGATCCAACAGTCATCTTAGTCACACCTTGAAGACATGGCTTGCGTTAGTGTCTTTTGTGTTAGTGTGTTTTTGTGGGATTATGTAATACACAAAAGAAGATTGTGTGCCAGACACTCTGGGACTGAGCAAGTTCAGAGAATTATCGGGGGCTAACATTGTGTCCATGTGAGAATGTGTTGGTGATATTTATATATAATCGTGATATCACAATGCTTCATAATGTGAGTAGTAAAATTACATGTGGTTATCTTTTTGTTTTGTGATGCATTTATTCAGAGAAATAGTCATTGTCTTGAAATAGGTATTCATGTAATGCTGATGGGTATTCACATTCTCCAACTTCTTAACATATCGTACAGGTCTCAGTTGATTGTGTAGTGACCTCACTGTAACATGCTACGTGGAGGGTCCCAAATAGCCCTGTCACAATGTTTAAATAATCTTCTATATATAGCCCTGGCTGGGATAGGTCTTTAATGCCAACCCTCCTCCGTTTTCCCCCCGGGCTCACTGTCACTCTTTCTTTCGACCTAGGGCCTATTCCTGTCGTGTTCCCCTGGCTGATCCATATATATAAAACCCGTGATCGTTGAAAAACTAAAACTTGATTTTTAAAACAATAAAGGACAGCACAGGAAACATCAAGGCAGTTAACAAGATAGTTCTAAACAGACACCACACAGATAAGTTCAGGCACATAGCCTCAAGTAGCCATAGTCACAGACCCAGCTTCAAAAACTGCCCCATCTTCCATATACGTCTCACCCTGTGTGCTGGAAGCTCCTTCCTCCCGTACTTGGGGTAAGTTCCACAGGCTTCTGTAGAATCAAAACCCCTGGTTTTGAGGAAATTTCATGGGCTTACCCATATAGGTTTATTCATGTCCGGAACAAAATGGCTAGGCCTGATAACGCAGACACAACTTTGAAGTTGAATGCTCTCGGGCCTATGTCAATGAAAGGACCGAGATGCCCCATTACTGCAAATTGTCATTGTTTATTAGTTTGCAAAATAATCATGCGTAGTCTCAACCAGCATTGAACTGTTTTCTCGGGGCCCATGTCTTCCTCAAGATATGCCCTTGCCCTCTCTAGAGTTAGGCACACCATGTGTGATATGGCTCATA
>JACEFZ010026008.1:122500-159630 GCA_014155875.1 Cepaea nemoralis | reverse complement strand
TTTTCCCCCCCCGGGTAATCCCGTTTATCCGCTTAGCGTAACGCAGCGCGAATTGGTAGCAGTTCTCGCCAAGTTGGTGACTTACGGGATAAGTGAGCCGGCCGCTCAGAAAGCAATGGCAAACTACTGAGGGTAATCTTGCCAAGAAATCAACAACAACGGTAAAATGCTGGTGTTGACAGCGATGTCCTGTAAAAGATATGCGAGTAGTCTCTACTCTCTTCTTCTACTGCTTTGAGCGCCAAATAATATGTTAAACAATCAACTATCTTAATGGTCTCAAAGGGTTCCCCAGTTGATACTCCTAGTGGCAAATACAGCTCTTGTGACGAGTTTCCCCCTTGTTAATTGGACAACCCTGCAGCTGAGCAAGGTAGGTCACGCCCTTGTATGACAGGCGGAAATACGTGTCAAAGGCAGAGCTACAATATCCCCGTGTGGATAAGGAAGCCAAGGGAAGACCACTATATATTCTTCCCAAGAATTCATGCATTGCCACAACACCAACAACCAACTGGAAAGACATGAACGCCCAAAACCAGTCGACATAGCACACGATGATGATAAGGAAACGATAAACACGACGCCCGTGGGTAATACCAAGTTGGATCACTAGATCTAAGACGACTGCGTTGATCCGAGAAACTAACTAAAGAGAAGACCCAGTGTATTCACAATTCGTGACTAAAGGTTTCCATTCCCCTAAGGTATCCTGTTGGCTAATGAAGTATGCCAGTCACGATATGGGATTGTGACAGACGTGACCTGAAACCTGAATTAATCCCAGGATAGTGGAGAAAGCTATTTCGTCTAATGATATCACAACAAAGAAGTGCCTGAGATTTTCTTTCCACGTTTTCACATTATCAATTACAATGTGTACTCATTTTCAGAGGTTTGTTTGTTTGCCCAGCTGCAGACTCAAATGGTTTGTCACTTTGTCTGTAAGTCGGGAGAACTGTCTGTCTGTCTGTTTGTCCGCCCGTCTGTCTTGTCTAACCTGACTTTGTCTATATATCTAACTGTCTCTCTAGCTGTCTGTCTGTTCGCCAATCGGTTTATTTGGAGAGGTAGGCAGACGGCAGGCAGACACTCTATCCATCTGCCTGTCCGTCGATTGGTCTGGTCGTTCGTCACCTGCCCGTATGTCACTCTGACTGACTGACCATGCATGCAATCTTGCCTGTAGGGATTGTTTTATCCGTCTGTCTGTCATTGTGTCTGTCTATCCATCTACATATTTCTCTGCATGCATCTCATTATTTAATTATTCATCTACCTTAATGCTTTCATGTTTGCCTGCCCGTCTGCCTTTCAGCCTGCCAGTCTGCTCGTCTGCCTACCTCTCTGCCTGTCTGCCTGTCTGATTGCCCGTCTGTCTACCCCTCTGCCTGTCTGAGTACCAGTCTGCTTGTCTGCCTAACCTTCTACCCGACCACCTGCCTTTCTGCTTAAACCTATGCCTGCCCGTCTGCTTGCCCGTCTGCCTGTCTGCCTGCATGTCTGCCTGCCCGTCTGTCTTGCCTACCTTCAGCCTGCTTGCTTGTCTGTCCGTCTGCCTATTTCCCTGCCCGTCTGCCTAACCCTCTGCCTGACTGTCCTACCCCTCTGTCTATCTGCTGCCTGCCCATCTTCCTACGCCTCTGCCTGTCTGCCTACCTGCCTGCCAACCACTCTGCCTGTCTGACTGCCCATCTGCCTGCCCGCCCGCCTGCCCGTCTAGCTGCCTGTCTGGATGTCTGCCTGCCTGTCTGCCTGTCTGTCTGTCTTCCTGTCTGCCTGCCTGTCTGCCTACCTGTCTGCCTGCCCGTCTGCCTGCCTGTCTGCCTGCCCGTCTGCCTGCCTGTCTGCCTACCCCTCTGCCTGTCTGCCCGCCTGTCTCCCTGGCTGTCTCCCTGTCCATCTGTCTACCCGTCTGCCTACCCGACTGCCTGTCCGCCTGCCCATCTGCCTGTCCGTCTGTCCGTCTGCCTACCCGTTTGCCTGTCTGCCTGCCTGCCTGCCTGCCTGTATATCTCTCCGTTTGTCTGTCTGCCTACCTGTCTGCCTGCCCGTCTGCCCGTCTGTCTGCCTGTCTAACTGCCTGTATGCCTGCCTGTCTGTCAACGTGACTTATTTTCTGTCTTTCTAACAGCCAACCTACCTTTCTTCTGGTTGTGACTATCTGTCTACTTGTCTGTTTGATTACCTGTCTGTTTATGACGCACATTGTTTTCCATTTATCTTAGCGAAAATAATGCCATCAAACAGTAGAACTTTGGCAGGTTATAAAATACTGGAAACTACGGCCACAAATAACACAAATATTAAATACTTCAAATAGCCATGCATAATCCGTGCAGTGACATTCGCCAACAATTCTTCCCTGTCGATTAGTTTTTGTTCTGGCATCAAAGGTCGCCACATTTGCCAACAATTCTTTCATGTCGCTTAGTTTTTGTTCTGGCATACGAAGATCTCCAATTTACATAACGTAGATTTGTTGTCTGTTGATTGGCTTACTGATAGATTGATGTGTTTGTATGTGTATGAGTGAGTGAGTGAGTTAGTCAGTCAGTCAGTCAGTCTGTGGGCTGATTGATGGGTGAACATGTGGAGGTTGGTGGGTTTCTGAACAAATGAGTGAATGTATAGTTAGTAAGTGGGTGTGGGACTGAGTGAGTGAGTGAGTGATTGAGTGAGTGAGTAATTGAGTGAGTGAGTGATTGAGTGAGTGCGTGAGTACGTGGGTGAGTAAGTGACGAGAATCTACCTCCAAATACCCACACCACAATCATGTAAGCAATATCTTCATCAGCACCTGTCGTAGTGTCGAAATATTCGTATACGTATCGCGCTAATCTTAAATACGGTTACTATATCTTGTCTCCACCTGGGATGCTTTTTTTGATGTGTAAACAGCTGCTCACGTAGAATATCTGAAGTAAATCACATAGAGTGACTTCATTGCTACCACGTACAGTGTGGCTATATTTACCACATCATTGTTATCTCCCCTTGTGAACTCTACTGAGAAAACGTATGTTTTTGGCTTTGAAGGGGAAGATAACTTGATGGCGCCGTTTCAAAATAACGTATGATAAATACTTTGGTTTCAGAAGTGGAGGTTTGTGTCAAGGTATACTTATGAAGGATGTTGTTATTGTACACTGTAAGTAAATAGGGTGAGAATGAAATTGTAAGAAAACAAAAGGTATGATTACTTTTAAGAAGGAGAAACAACAATAAGGTAACATCTCAGTATGTGGAAAAAGTGTCTAAACAGGTGAATCGGTACCACCATGTGGTTGACCAAGATGTCAGCTTACCCCATGGCTAGTTGATGCTGTGGGTCCTTGGTGAAGTGGACCTCTACAGCATAAGGGAATATGTTAAACATGCTACAGGCCGTTTCGTAGCTTTGTTTCCTGGAAACTGAAACATAAACAATGAATGAAGCAATTAGGAAAAAATAATTAATACACGTACTTAATTAAACAAGTAGGACAGAAATAGTTAATGAAACAACTTGGACATAAACTTCTTCTTCTTATAGTCCAAGTCGTGTGGCGTTGGTTGACATGTCTGTCCACAGTCTTCTGTCGCATGTACTGCCACTCACTTCCGATACTGATTTTCCTCCATGCCATGATGTCAAACTGTCCAAAATCTTCTCTTTTGACCTCCCCCTGCCTCTCATCCTCTCCATCTTTCATATTGTGACGACACAGTCCAGCTTTCCCCTGCTTGTGACATGCCCAAAAATATGTAAACTACCTTCTTCTGATACGAATAAAATGTTCCCTTTATGAGTTAATTTCTTTCAATATATCTTAATTGCTTTTTCTTTCCGTCCACGGTATTCTCGTCATTTTTCTATACAACCGCATCACAGAATCACCCACAATATTCCCCACGTGTCTGCTAATCCCAACAAATCTCTCTCTGTGTTGAGCCAAATATCTTGTCTCTTTTGCTGCCATGATTCAATTTTTTCAATGCATCTTACGTTCAAACTTGCACATATTTTTTTACTTGCCCAGCATATGGCATGATCATCTGTTTTATTTGGTTCTTAAAACCAAGCTTCTTGAACATTCATTCTTTTGTTGTTGTTTTTTTTTTTTTTTTTTGGGGGGGGGGGGGGGGGGGGGGACACAGACAGAGTTAATGTTCAAGATATGTTGAGTTCCCTGGTTCAGAGTAAATGATCCGTGGATAAAGTAACCACTGTTTAATGCTTTTAAATTGTTGGGTATATGGTGCTGGCCATGATTGTACAGACCAGTGGTCAATATCACGCCAGACGCCTTTACTTCCTAAGACATTTATTGGCACACATTATAGCCTCGGTCGAGCAGTGAGCTTTCCCACAGCCATTTGGTGTGAACGTTGGCATGTACCGGGTGCTCAATATTCGACCCCCGAGGGCGAGATGACTTCTGGGCAGTCACACACAACGAAGTCGACAAGGGGAAATCTCAATAGATATGCACGACAGGAGAAAAACCACATCCGGGAGTCATAACCCAGTCAGGCCCGCCCCCTTAGTGTGTTATGAAGGTAAATTGGCCGAAATATTCGGCAAAGGGGGATGGTCAGAAGCCCCTTGTCGTACATGCTCCCAGGCGGAGTTTTTTCCACAGGATCCAAAGTTCATCCCAATGATTCGAACCCATGATTACGGGGCCGACAGGCGAACGTCTGACCAGTAGGCAACTGTGGTTCCCAGATGAACTGCTACTGACTATATTTACCTCGTGAACGATTCCGCATCACAGAGTTACATTAGTTATAATGGAAATGCGAGGGGGATTCAAATGGAAATCTTAAATGTTGTTGTTGTTTTTGTTTTGTTTGAACGAACAAATGGACTTTATTTTCAAAGGGTAACAAATTGGGCACGCTTACATTCGGCCCTTCCAATCACTCATCTTTCGTTCATCAATGGTGCATATTACATTCACACAGGAAAAAAACATTGTCAAATGAATGTTGTAAACATAAACAATGCATATTACCATGTTATGAAACACATCCTCCACGCACCCACACATCCCCATCCACCCACACATCCCCCATCCACCCACACATCCCCCATCCACCCACACAACCCCCACCTAACCACACACACACCTCAGGCACACATACATTCCCCAACCCATTCACCCATCCCCACACCTATACATCTCCGCACCCACACACACACACATCACCCACCTACCACACATCCCCCACACCCACATCCCCCACCAGGCACACATACATTCCCCCACCTACACATCCCTAACCCACACACATCTCCTCACCCACACAAATATCTTCCACCCATCCGATAACCCACAAACAATCACCCACCCACATACCCTCATTCGCCCATACACCCCCGACAACCCAGCCAAAAACGCATCTCCCAACCACACATCCCCCACCCACACACACACATCTCTCCGCCAAGTCACACATCCTGCACCTACCTACACACAAATCCCGCACCGACCCATACAATCTCCCTTCCACCCAAACATTCCGAACCCACCCACACACCCCCAACATCTCCCAACCTACATACACTCACCCACCCAAACATCCCCACCTACCCACACATTCTCCACCCACCAACACATCCTCCACACACTCGTCCCTCAACCACACATCCTTAACCACACATCTCTTAACCACACACCCCCACCCATACACACACATCCCCACTCACACACACACACACATCTCCCCACCCATACACATATCTCTCACACATATCCCCACCCATCAACACATCCCCCATCCACAAACACACACTCCATCACCCACACATACCCCACCACACACATCCAACACCCATACATACACCCCCCACACATACAATCATCCTCTCAAACAACACCCACTCACGCACTTATCCCTCAACCACTCACCCCCCCCCCCCCCCACCCAGCCACTCATCAAAATATACATCTCCCACCAACCCTCCCACACTCACACACCCCAACCACCCAGCAAAATACACATCCAGACCCTCACACACATCCTTCACCCACCCGCACATACACACCCAACCATAAACGCCACCCACCCACACGCACATCCCTCACACACATCCATCTCCCCTCTCACACAACACCCCACCCATATACACATCACCCACCCACAAACACATCTCCCACACACATCACTCACCCACACACATCTCACAACACATCTCCTACCCACACACGCATCCCCCACATACAAACACCCTCAGCACCCACAAACATATCCTCCACACACCCACACTTACCTCACTCACACACACCCACACCCACATAGACGTAACCCCACCCAAACACACATCCCCACATCCATCCCCCAACCCATACACATCCCCAACACCCATTCACCCATATATCCCTCACCCACCCACACACACATTCCCCACCCACACAACCCCCACACACTAACACCCACACATTTCTAACCATCCACCCAAACATCTCACACCCACACCCACATCCCTCATCCACACACATCCCCACACACTTACACCCATCACCCACCTACACACATCTCCCCACCCAGTCACATATCCACAACACCCACATCCTCCACCAACCCACACACTCACATCCCAGGCACACATATATGTCCCACCCACACATCCCCCACCCACACACATCTCCCACCTACACAATCTCCCACCTGCACAATCTCCCACCTGCACACATCCTGCACCTACACAATATCCCCACCCACACACATATCCCCCACCCATCCCATAACTCACAAACAATCACCCACCCACATATCCTTCTCCACCCACTCACCCGCAACCACCCAGCCAAACACACATCCCCCAACCACACATCCTGCACCCACACACATATCTCCGCCAAACCACACATACCGCACCTACCCACACACATATCCAACACCACCCACACATTCTCCCTCCACCCACACACCTCGAACCTCTCTACTTACACACATCCCCCACCATCCCCCAACTTACTAGTATGAACAAACTCCCACACTTTACACACAATCTCCCTCCACCCACACATCTCGAACAACCCCCCCCCCCCCCTCCCCTACCTACATACATCCCCCACCATCCCCAACTTACTAGTATGAACAAACTCCCACACTTTACACACACGTACAGTGACGATTGTAGTGAGCATGAGAGAGAGAGAGAGAGAGAGAGAGAGAGAGAGAGTTAGAGAGAGACAGAGAGAGAGACAGAGAGAGAGAGATAGAGAGACACAGAGAGAGAGAGAGAGAGAGAGAGAGAGAGAGAGAGAGAGAGAGAGAGAGAGAGAGAGAGAGAGAGAGAGCATCATTTTCAATGTCGTCATCACTGCGTTCAATGCAATTCCTCCAGCGGCGATAAAGTAGTTGGATTCCTGTAGAAAAAATTATGTGGTGGCGTGTGTAACCATTCATGCACCACCTGTTGTACATCTTCATCGGGCAGAAGAGCGGCAGAAGGCATGGCCAGAGACCGAGAAACGTATCAGCGGGCTTGCTGATGACTGCAACGTTCTGTCTACTTATTACTAAATCTAAAGGACACATTGTAACTATCTACCCTCGCAACACACACACGCACGCACGCGCGCGCACACACACACACACAGGCACACACGCACGCCCGTTCACGCTCCCACCCACTTACACACAGCAACGCACACTCACCCACCCACCCACGCATAGCCACGTATATACACAAACTCATGCACGCACGGTCGCACATACGCACCCACACAAGCCCCCCCCCCCCCACACACACACACACAAACACGCACAAATATATGTGTGCTAAATGTGTATGTGTGTGTATATATATATATATATATATATATATATATATATATATATATATATATATATATATATATATATATATATATAGCAGTGCGTGTTGCCACCAACAGAGATGATAAAGAGAATGCATATGGGAATCATTAGCCGAAATACAATGAGGTATATTGGCTTTATTTCCTTTCCATCATATCCCAGAGGCAATGACGTCATTGGTGTAGGATCGGGACTTTCTTTAGTGGGTGCCTCGGACCGGTATTATTTCTTTCTTTCTTCTTTCTTCTTACACACTTTACTTCACCTCCATCCCCCCCCCCCCCCCCTTGCAAATATGGTCATAGGCCTTCAGCCAACTCACTCCAATCCGTCCTCTCTTGTGCTATCCCATGCAGCTCCCTTTGTATATTCCCCATAGTTTTGATTTATGTCTCTAATTCTGTCTGTCTTTTGTCTCTTCTGCATGTGTTGTTATAGCTTCATCTTTCTCGTTTGCTCTGTCTATTCCAGATACATGTCGCCCCGTTGTGACAAATAGCGGAGCGGTTGGTTATTTCGTTTTTGCTAGACATTTGAGGTTATTGTTAATGTTGTTCTTGTTGTGTTGGTGTCTATTATAATTACATACAGAGAGAGAGAGAGAGAGAGAGAGAGAGAGAGAGAGAGAGAGAGAGAGAGAGAGAGAGAGAGAGAGAGAGACACACACACGAACGCGCTCACACAACCACACATACACGCACGTTCGAGCACCTACCCACTCACCTACACATACAACCTATATGTATTATCTTCATTATTGTGTGTGGAATTCTCTAATTGGTGTCCCTGGTCGTCTGGCGTACCCACTCCTATTTCTGAGGTACTAGCCAGGGACTAGAAGTCAACATTTTAGTCCAACTGTACTGTATAGGGGTTGAACCCGCTACCTCGGCGTCAGCACACCATATGTTTAAGAGCGAACGCTTTTATCCCTTCGGCCATGCTGACTTTCACGGTTTATTTGATAGGTTTCATGTTTTCTTAATGTTAATGCGTCCATAAGTGATCCGATCTTCTGCGTAGTGATTAAATCCATCAGCGAATAACTATGTCCTTGCGACGTTGATTAACGTGCATGACCTTTATAGAGCGTCGCAATCAGTTCTAGCATTTCTGTCTTTTTTCTTTTTATTTCTCGACGAGTTTACATTCAGTAGTTTGCCATTGCTTTCTTACCGGCACAAATACCTTTGTATGGGAATCAACGCAAGTTGGTCTGCAACCAAATCGCCCACTGCTGTGGTTCGAACGCTGTATGCGGGATTACGAATTTCATTCGTAACCCCTTCGCCAGAGTTTAGAGTTTATGTATCACCATTGCACTCCGGACACGTCCATGGGTGTTCCGATCTCCTGCGTAGTTAATCTTTCAGCGTAAAACGACTAATTCTGCTCGTGCGATGTTGATTAACGGGCCGTCTGTCACACTTTATTAGCTGCCCGTTTCTGGCCATGTCAATTCGCAGTCCGAATGTATGCTTTCTGGCGAGTTACATCCCTTCGTTTAATTTCGGCCGGTCTCTCTAAGGTCGTTCCTGATTCATTTGTTGGCCAATGATATAGTTGCAATTCCGACCAGTCTATCAACATTGAAAAAGATAACCTACAGTAGAATATTAATAGCCTCTGTGATTCTGGTATAAGACAGCCTTGATCATTGTCGAGTTGTGTTCTAAACAGGTAATTGTTATGGATGGCAAACTACTGAGCGTAATCTTGCCTAGTACATCAACATCTGCTGAAAAATGATGATGTTGACTGCAACACCATGTAAGGGATATGCAAACAAAAAAACAAAAATTTTGGACTGTATAGAGTGGAAGAGCTTAACTATAATCAAATATAATAGTAGAGATGCCTACAGTGATAAGATCACGTCATCATCTCTAGATAGAAATGAAATGGCACAGAAGTGCGCCCGCACAGAGAAGATGTGTATATGGCATGACTAACGTGCTGTGCGCCTACCAGTATCTTCGAAGGCAGTCTCATCTAGGTTGTGATCTTGTCCATGACGTATAAGACATGGCATCAACCAAAATATCGTCCATGGTACCATTTAAAACAAATAACCAAAGAGAAATAAAGCGTGTTATATATTTCCTTAAGAACACAACACTGGCGCTGTTTTAACTGTTATATTGTCTCTAAATATTGTACAATTCTCATTATCATTTATACAAACATTTGTCAATCTTACACAATACTTAGAGTCTTCACTGTGTCTATTAATCTAACTGTAGCGACACAATACTTAGAGTCTTCACTGTGTCTATTAACCTAACTGTAGCGACACAATATCTGAACATCGCCATGTTCATAACGTGGTGTCCGCACTCGACGACAACCACGAGCTGAATGCCCTGTCACGTTCGCCAATCTTGCTTATTCGCTTCGGCAACAACTCGGCGTGCATCCCGTGACTCAATATCCACCCTTGTCACGTACTTCAACGTGACTATGTTGTAATATGCCATGAGCAATGAACTGGATCTTTGCAGAGATGCTATTTTACAATTTCAAAGGCAAAATAAATATTGTCTGTCAAAATGGCAAGGTGCCAGTATAGTGTAATTTTCTTAAGTAAGGAATATTGTCTGTGCATGCTATCCCATGTTTGCTGGTGATATCCATTGTTAGATTGGTAAGGACTTCTGCATACTATTGTCCATTAAACGTGTTGCGGTAGAATATCTGTCGAAAGTACAACTTCAATGTGTCAAGAACAGTCGGCATAACTTTTCCGACACATTTATGTGCTCTTGCATTACACAGTAATATCAATTCGGTAACCCCTGAGGCCACTAAAACAGCTCATAAATAAACACACATATATTGTTTAACGCTCATAGAATTTGAATAAAGTAGAGACTAGAGGACGCACTAGACAACATTACGGTCCAATGTGTTTGTGTTTGCTATTTATTTGACCTATGCTGGGTTACTATAAAATGCTGAGACCTATAGATCTATCTCAATGGTTAGATACGTATTATGTACATAATAGATCTATCTCAATGGTTAGATACGTATTATGTACATAATAGATCTATCTCAATGGTTAGATACGTATTATGTACATAATAGATCTATCTCAATGGTTAGATACGTATTATGTACATAATAGATCTATCTCAATGGTTAGATACGTATTATGTACATAATAGATCTATCTCAATGGTTAGATACGTATTATGTACATAATAGATCTATCTCAATGGTTAGATACGTATTATGTACATAATAGATCTATCTCAATGGTTAGATACGTATTATGTACATAATAGATCTATCTCAATGGTTAGATACGTATTATGTACATAATAGATCTATCTCAATGGTTAGATACGTATTATGTACATAATAGATCTATCTCAATGGTTAGATACGTATTATGTACATATTCCACATTTGTGGGTTCATGTGGATGATACATCTGGCTAGCGAAGACACCATTTTATAGCGGTGTCTAGTTGGTCATTTGTCGTAGCACACTTGCTTCTACAGCGAGATGCCGTCGTTATTTGGAGGTGACAGGTTCGAATTCCAGTTGGTAATTATAGATGTTTATGCTGCCTACTGCGTCCTCTAGTCTCTAATTCTTTCTTCTACTTCTGTGGGTGCCAAACAATACATTTGTGGTTATAAGTGTTCTTGGCTGATAGGTGTCGGAACTCTCAATGTTTTCCATTGCTCTCTGGACATTCTTAATTGAGAGTGATAAAGGTGAATCCAAGTCTCATTTACTGTCACCATGGTCTTTAAGATTATTTCTGACTGACATTTTTCATTAGGGACTGTCGACAGCAATTTACCCTCGTTTGCTTCTGTCTACGTGTTACAGACGTGGAACCCAGCATGAACACACTCTTTCTAGTGCTAATTCTGTTTTGTAAAATTATATTAACTTGTATTCCCACTCAGTTGTACTGCACTAGCTATCTCCTCGATTGTCTGGTTTTTATCCTGGTAAATTGGTTTCTTGCCGGTCTCTCTGGTAAAGGGTTTACACGACTTTCTCCGTAATCCCGTATACTCTCGTGAGTAACGTGACGTGCGCGAGAATCCGTAGGGGTATGTGAGCCGGTCGCTCAGAAAGCAATGGCAAACTACTGAGCGTAATCTTGCCAAGAAATCATCAATCAGCTAAAAGATGCTGATGTTGACAGCGATGTCCTGTAAAAGGATATGCGAACAAATAAAAAATTAAAAAAAACAGTATTTCTTAACTCTTGTTGCATTCTCAATCATAGCACACTAAGGACGGTCTCGCAGATAATTACAGACCAGCAATACTTGTGTGGCTGCACTTACACTGTCTACGTACCTTTCATTTGTTTAATATTAACTGAAGCGTACGAAGGACAGGGATCAGGAAGCACTATTTCTATCTCCCTGTGTATATCTGTAGTTGTTTCCCTTCTGTAATATCAGGAATCTTATCACAACCCCGACCTCCGACTTCTTCCATTGTCCCGACAAATTGTTGGAGCAGCAGGGTAAGTTGCAGCGTGCACCATAGCATTAGAATTATGAAAAGAAAAGCTTTCAGTTCTTCTTCTGTTACTTGTTCATATCAGAGTAAAGACTTATTGCCAGCCCCTCATACCTTGGGTTCCGTGACTGGTAGCTAGAGTACTTTAAACAAGAAAGGGACTTAAACAACTAAGGATATGTTTAACATTCACGAAGATTATCCCGGAAGCTTGATGAATCAATATCTTTGAGAGACAACGATTTCTGTGCAAAAAGGGTTACCACAAATCGCATGCAATCTATACGTGTGTTTACATGTCTAAGAATGTTTTTTTTTCTTCTTTTGTTTTTTATTGTGCGTGACTATTGTTGCTATCTGAGGAGCAATTTGTATCTATGGTTTTCAAAACAATCTTCATACTCCACCCTGCATCCATCACTGGAGTACAGGCCCACGGCCAACTCATACCAGCCACCCACTCACTCCTTGTTCCTCCATTATGATCCATGTGTTTTTATCTATCTCTGTATTTCTTTTGCCCAGTATGATTCAGTATAAAAGTTCGATTTTAAGAGCATGCATCTTTCCCATTGCAACATACGCCTGTGAGACCTGGACACTTACTAAACGAGCTGAACAGCATATAAATGCCATTGGATATAAATGTTATAGACGGGTTCTAAGAATATCTTGGATACAGAAAAGAACAAATTCATCCATACGACAACAGTTGAATACTGAAGAAGTTTGGTCAATAAAGACGATAAAACAAAGAACATTGACATATTTTGGTCACTTAAAACGTTATCAAAGTTTGGAGAGAACAATCAAGAAGGGGTATATTCCCGGGAAGAGAAGAAGAGAAGGGCCAACGAGAAGATGAGTACAGGATGTGGCAGATGATTTCCAGATGGGTGTAGCGGATGCAGGACATCTTGCTCATGGCCGAGACGTTTTCCGGGCGATTGTTATGGAAGCGAAGTTCTGCAAAGAACATTCTGTTGAATGAATGAATGAATGAATGAATGAATGAATGAATGAATGAATGAATGAATGAATGAATGAATGAATGAATCCATCCATCCATCCATCCATCCATCCATCCATCCATCCATCCATCCATCCATCCATCCACCCACCCACCCACCCACCCACCCACCAACCAACCAAAGAACCAACCAACCAACCAACCAACCAACCAATCAATCAATCAATTAATCAATCAATCAATGGACAAATGAATGAATGAATATGGGTTTCAGAGAAAGGTCTTTCCAATTATATTATTATAAGGGGTTCTCAATATACCCGGGGAAGTCAATAAGTAAGTCACAAATGGCTGCAGAAAAATAACTATATATAATAACAACTTTAAACCAGTTTATTTTTATACATACATTGTCCCTTTATGTCTCAACATAATTTCCACCGATATTGCAGTTATCCCATCGTTTTAGCAGTCATTCCAAACCGGCTGCATAGAACTGCGTGCTCTGTTTTCTAAACCCCGTTTTCCCTTGACATTCAATTCGGCGTCATTCACGAAATGTCTCCATCTAGAAAGATATGAAACACCAGCCCAAGTGGTGGCCTCTCTTGAAATGTTAACTAAATAATCTACAATATGCACCAGACCATGATAAACCCCCTCGTACATTGCACCAGAATGTCAAACAGAGGATATCAAAGACAGCTTTCGTGCAGCCACTGTTGTGGAATGAAACAGTGGAACTCACCTCGCTGGAAAATGAGAGGGCAGCAAATATTTGACAGAAAGCCAGGAAGAAACGCTTTCAAAATGAGTCTGTGATCAGTGGTTTAAAAAGTGAGGTAATCGATTGACCTTTGCTGCACGTAAGGTTGTGAATATTGCCTACAAAACCTTCGTTTCGGCAGCAGTTAAGATTACAGGTCGCTGGGGTCACGAAATATTCAGCCTGCGGTCGTCAGAATTTGGCTCTCTGGACGGCAACCGTAACTAATGTAATGCAAAGATGTGCACACTGGACGCCCGTTAGTATAGTTTTGGTTAAGCAACAGTACTGTGGTCCTCTAAAAGTACTGGAGCGTTTTGGCCATAATAGACCATAACTTTAGAAAGGTGAAATCCCAAATGCACCTCCTAGCGGTAGAGGATGGGAAACACACCACGGTGTGACTAACGCAGCCCTGGGTACCAAGTATTCACAGGAATAAGTGGACAACTCTGCAGCTGAGCAGAGCAGGACACTAATTTGTCCTGACAGTTAGAAATGGATGTCAAAGACAGAGGTAAAAGACCCACACGTGGATGTGGAAGACAAGGGAAAGCCACCACATTATCTTCCCAAGACTTCTTGTCAACACATTTCAGAGGTAGTGAGCGACGTTAATGTCTATCTTAGGACATCCTCACCCGGTAGGGACAGTCATGAGCCAAAGGTGACACCAGACCATCATCCAGCTACTGAATGCTGGATGGATTGAGGCGGTGGCATGGAATATCATCAGCAGAGTTGATCCGTAATACCAAAGACCGATATCTGGGGAGAGCCATGAACGCCTAAGCCAGCTGGCAGGGCACTTGATGATGATTAACACGGTTATATCACGTGAATATCTGAGTACCCTCCCGTTGATCACACATGAAGAATCTCAATTGTATTGTTTCGTAACATAAACATAGTTTCATATCATCCACATCATCCATTATAACTCTTTTAACGTCGTGTTAAGTAAGAGTTAATTCACTCTTGTATCATATTTATGTGTGTGTGTGTAACTGTGTTACATGTTAGTGTGGTAGTGTAAAATACTATCTGGGGGTTTCATAAATTAGTTGTCAGGAGAGCTGTGTGGTAGGCATAATACTAGTCATCAGTTTATATAAGAGTGGGCACTCTCCTCTCTGACGGCAGTGCGTTTCATGTGCTGTCTTCTTAGCCTTCTACCTGAAAACCTCACTTGATCCTTCAAGACTTGGCTGATCCAGTTCGCTAAGGAATCTCGCGAACCAATTCTGGTGTTTTTTTAGTTGTCGGCAACCTTTTATTGGGGATATACATCTTTCCACTCAAAATATACGCCACACATTTATTATTATATTGTGGTTATTATCACTGATTATTCCCCCCTGTGATTTACGTTTGCCGTAGTGGAGTTAGTTGTGTGTCTGTGTTTATTATAACCTCACACATTTTTCGCAGGCGTACACGTTTTTAAAAAGTTAGTTGCATATCCTTTACAGAACTTCACAGTCAACCCCAGCATTTTTGGCCGTTTTAGATTTCTTGGCAAGTTTACGTTCAGTAGTTTGCTGTTGGTTTCTAAACGACCGACACCCATACCATTTTATTTTTTTTTAAACGCATGCGGTCTGCTGCCAAATCGCCCCCAGATGTGTTTCTAACTCGGTATTCGAGATTAGGAACTGCGTCTTTAACCACTTCGCCACGGAGCAGGAAATCTCGCTAGCCATTTCCGGTTTCATTTTAGTGGTCGGCAAGCTTTTATTGGGGATATATATATCCACTCAAAATACACGCCACAAATTTATTATTATTTTGTTGTTATTATAATCACTGAATCTCTCCCCACCCCCTTTTTCCTTCTCTTCCCCCCCCCCACACCATCCCCTTCCCCCCTTGATTTACGTAGTGGAGTTAGTTATATGTCTGTGTTTATTATAACCTCTCACTTTTTCCCAGGCGTTACACAAAGCTGATTTTATTCTGTGTTGTTACATCATGCTACAGCCGCTACTACTCGTATCTATAACTGTAAATCTCATCATTGTATGCATTGTACAATTGAGCCGCTTGAGGACCATTTCCCGCGGAACATTTCTTGACAATAACATTCTGACGTTATGTGGACAGATCTGTGAAACAGCATCCTAGAAGATTATGGACATAGAGGAGTTCAGACAGCAGGATTAAAAACCAGATAGATTATATCCTGATTAGCAGGTTTCGAAATGCGTTAACAGTCGTAAAAACAGTTCCAAATGCAGACTGTTACAGTGATAACAGATTAATTACAGGCACTTTGAGGGTAAAGTTAAAGAAAGTCAAGTATACAGCCGGAAACCCTAAATATGACTTGTGCAAATTGAAAACTGACAAAGAAATACAAGATATTTTAACATAGAAGTAAAGAACAAATTTTATTTATTGTCTGATCTAGAGATCCTATTTCAAGATGTAGATGATCAATGGGAAATGCTGAAGAATTCAATCAGTTGTACAGCAGAAAAAAAAACAATTCCAAAATTAAAGAAAGTGGGCCGTAAGAAATGGATGACTGAAGAAATTTTACAACTAATGGAAACAAGAAGACAGAACAAAAATAATCCTGCTAAATATGAAGAAATTCACAGACAAGTCAAAACCTTATGTAAGGAGGCAAAAGAAGCATGGCTTGAGAAAAATTGCAGAGAAACTGAAAAACAACACAACAGTAAAAATACAAAACTAATGCACAAAAGAATTCAGGAGCTTACTAATCAAAGAACACGTACATCAGCAGGCTGCCTAAAGACAAAAGGTGGAAGATTCATAATAGAAAAAATCAAATCTTACATGTATTGTCAGATTACGTGAAAAACCTTTATGACGATAACAGAGACGAACAGTATGATGTTCAAAATAATAATGGAGGACCATCAATTTTGAAGATGGAGGTTCAGAATGCTCTTAACCATATGAAATCTGGCAAGACCCCCGGTTCAGACAGCATCACAACAGGAATGATTAATGCTTTAGAAGAATGTGGAATAGATACAGTTACCAGTCTGCTTAATACAATATATGATACTGGAAATATACCTTATGAATTATGTAATTCTGTATTTATTGCAATTCCAAAGAAATCAGGAGCCTTGGAATGTGATTAACATCGAACAATTAGTACAATGAGTCACATCACGAAGACTTTGCTAAGAATTATCATGCAAGGAGTTACGAGGAAAATACAACCTGAAATAGGAGAAGAACAATGTGGGTTTGTAGAAGGCAAGGGTACAGTAAATGCTGTGGATATACTGAGAACCGTAATCGAACGTTCTATAGAAGTAAACAAAGATCTACACCTTTGCTTTATTGACTACACAAAGGCTTTCGATAATGTGAGACATGTCGACATGATTAAGGATGCTTGAAGATCTACAAATTGATGGAAAAGACCTTAGACTTGTAAAAAACATATATTGGAAACAGCAAGCTGTCATAAGAGTTGATAATGAAGTAGGCCAATATCAGCCTATTAAGAGAGGTGTGAGACAGGGATGTGTAATGTCTCCAGATCTGTTTTCCCTGTACGGTGAAAGTATTTTCAGAAATATTGAAGATATGGAAGGAATCAACATTGGGGGACGATGCATCAATGACATTAGATATGCAGATGATACAGTCTTGATTGCAGACAATGAACATGACCTGCAACATTTAGTAGATGCGGTTGTTTCATACAGTGAACAACTAGGGTTAGAATTAAATTGTAAAAAGACACAGATTATGGTCGTTACAAGGAAGAGCGAAATACCATAATATAATATACAAGTAAATGGGAATATTCTTCAACAAGTGAATATGTACAATTATCTCGGAACAGTAATAGCATCTGATGGGAGATGCCTTGAAGATATTAGAAAATGAATCGCCATGACAAAAGAAGCCTTTAGCAAGATGAAAAACATACTGAACAATAAAAAGATGTCAAATGAAACGAGAAAAGAGTGTTGAGGTGCTACAAAGAACCTGTACTTTTGTATGGATGTGAAGCTTGGACAATGAGCAGTCAAACTGAGAAACATCTGATGGCTGTAGAAATGTGGTTTCTGAGGAAAATGCAACAAATACCATGGACAGACAGAAAGACCAATGAACAAGCGATTCAAGAAACAAATGAAGATCGTAAACTGATTATAGACATTAAACGAAGACAGTTAAATTTTTTGGGCATGTTATGAGAAGAAATGAATTGAAGAATTTGGTGACAACTGGTAAGATCGAAGGGAACACACCAAGGGGAAGACCTAGAAGCAAATACCTGGATGGCTTGGCCACGTGGCAAGGTCGAGACAGAAACACGGAGCCGGTCCACGATTCTGGTGATCGAGTGAGATGGCAAAAAAATGACCGCCCACGCTTATCGGCATGGCACATGATGGATGGATGGTTATGTGGACATTGATAGTGTTCTTCCGTCGAAGGTGATGTGTTGTGCACATATCATATAAGTAATTACCAGCTCAATGCAGTCAATCATGCCCTGGCCTTCCGCTAGTAAGATCACCAACATTAGTCGATAGTCGCGGTTCCAACTTCAAAGGGTCGCCCCATAATGGTCCGTTCCTGTGCCAGCGAATATCAAACAAAATGCTCCTTACTGCCCGTTGGGAAAAGTGGAACAGACAGAAGTCTCGAGAAACCAACAGTACGCACAAGTATACTCTGCATAATGCCACTCCCAGATTGCCAAAACAAAAATCCGCCACGAAAAGTACGGTTCATCGTCAATGGAAGCTGCAGTCCTAGAAAACCAGCAACCACACATAAGGAAACCCATTTAGTTCAGCAGGCCGCAATTTTTCTGAACATGCAGTTCACGCTCCTAGCTTATTTAAATGACATCGCAGACAATTTTACAGCGAGACAATACACATCCTCCTTTGCAGAAGATCAATAGCCATACTGACATCTGAAGAATGTATTAGTACAGCTAACAGTAAGCCTTATTAGCGCTAGAGGACTGGTCAAAATCATGGCTAGTGAAGCTAAGTGAGGATAAATTTTAAAAAAATATTGCGTCAAGAAGAAAATCAAAACTATCTAGGAGACACCTTTGATCGTCGCTAACGTGGAACACACAGGTTGAGAAAAATCGAACAAGAGCAAGGCAGAAAATGGCAATCATGAAAAAGCTTGCTGGTGCAACGTGGGGAGCAGATGTAAAAGTTCTCAATAAATTATATACAGAATGGGTGAGTCCAGTACTGAAATGTGGCATTGCAGCTTGGGCAACAGCAACTAAGTCAGATTTTAACACAATAAACAAGAGTTCAAAATCAAGGAATGCAGATCACAACATTCCCATGGGGGTTCATTACGGTCGCCAATTCTGGACGTTATGGGGAACATTGATAGCGTTCCTGTGTCTACAGTGATGTGTTGTCCAAACAGTATATAAGTAGTTACCAGCTGAATGCAGTCAATCATTCCCTGGCTTCCTGCTAGTCAAATCGTGACCTGCCACTTCAAAGACGAAGGTGTTGGGAACGCACTTCGTAATCCCGCATAGCGTTCAAAACACAGCTGCGGACGATTTTGGAGTAGACCGCCTTGCGCTGGTTTTCATACAATAGTATGAGTGCTGATCGTTCAGAAAGCAATTGCCAAGTACCTAACATAAACTTACAAAAAAATCACTATCAGCCAAGAAATGCTTGGGTTGACTGCGACACTATGTAAAGGATTAGCAACTATTTAAACCCTTCTAAGGATCTTCATGGAGCTGACGTCGAAGTTGTTAAGAACCAAAGTTGCTCCACCCGCATTCTTTCATTCACTACTAGAGTTCAATTGTCTCTCTGATATATTAGTTCACGTCAGTTTTATGTTCCGGAAGTATTCAAGAATGTATCCTATCCTATCACACGTTTTTTGGACACACTGTATCCCATCCTCTCGTACGTTTTCTGGGAGTATCCAATCAAGGAGTATCCAATCCTTTCACGCCACACACAACATACAAAATACACACACCTTACACACCACATACACAACAGACACACCCCACACATCACACACACACAACACACACAACACACACAACACACATCATACACTTTAAACGGTGGCATGAATAAATAGCATTAATAGACTTGATTTAAAGCACCGGAGACTCAGATATGTGGGCAATGTAAGAACGACTATACCAACTTATAGCACGTGATGATGATGATGATGATGATGATGATGATGATGATGATGATGATGATGATGATGATGCTGATGCTGATGATTGATGATGATTGATGATGATTGATGATGATTGATGATGATTGATGATGATTGATGATGATTTTTTCTGGGCAAGAATGAAGATAAAACAATTTAAACCAAAGACAAAGCACAGCAGTCGTCAAATAACTGCAGAACCAGCAGAAAATACACAGTAAAACACACATTTTATTCGCAAAAAAAAAAGAGCTAAACTTGAATGTTACAGGCTCAAATAACATAATGTCATCATTCTCAAGTGCACTTCCAGGTGGCGTAAGCGTTCATGTCTCTCCACAGATCTCAGTCTTTGGTGTCCAAGCTCAACTCTATTGATGATATTCCTCCTTGCCACTATCTCAATCCGTCCAGCATAATTTCTTTTGGTCTGCCTCTAGCTCTCTTCCCCTTGATTTCTTTCCAGTTGCCACGATGTTCTCCAATGCCTCTTTTCTCATCACATGATGAAAGAAAGCCGTTTGTCTCTTTCGTATTGTTGTATATAATGTTCTAGTTTCATCATCCACTTTCAAACAATCATTATTATTTACTCCGGGAGTCCAATGAATTCGCAACATTCGTCTCAGGAATCACTTCTCTGTTGCCTCAAGCTCTTATTGATTTGTTCGTTTACATTCCAAGATTTACTACCATACAGCTAAATACCATTTCAACACTCTCGTTTTTACATTCAATTACTTATTCCATAAGATGCTTTTCATTTTCTGAAATGCAGCTTTTGCTTGCTCTAGTCTGTTCTTAATCTATATTGTGCATCTTCCATATCTTCCATCTGTTTTATGGAATGAAACCTGGCCATGTCAACATATGACAAAGTGGACTTGGGAAATCAACAGCGTAAACAGAAGAATAAGCTTACTGCAACAGATATAAGACTTGGTTTAATTCTTCATGGACGCGATGCTGTATTTGTTTTATGCAAGGTTTTACAGTTCTTGTGTTTTCATATACTGTTAAATGAATCATTGCCGAAGGATAATATATGCCGAATGTTACCTCCCATATAGACAGAAGGACACCATACAAGAGTCATCGTCTCATTTGTTTTGTTTCGTATTATGTTAAGCAATTTCAATACTCAGTGAACAGATCTTTACATTATAATACAGTAAACCTCGGTTGTCGTCGATAATCCATAAAACAATCGGCGAAGCCCGAAACTGACGAACGTCGATGCAATTATTTCCATATGAATCAATATACACCCAATTAATTTGTTCTATACACTAAAAATACATACCAAAACACATTTTAAAGATAATAAATAAAGTGTTTAATACTATTAGGAGCAGTCATTTGAAATCCGCTCGTGCCACACCACGCGTAATTGCGTACGTTGAACATGATCATGTCAAAATAATGTGATAAGTACTGACCAATGGCAGATCTCTCTGGCGGAGGGGTTACAAAACTTTCTCCGTAATCCCGTTATATCACGCAGAGTCTCGTAGCGGGCGAGAACTGGGAGCGGTTCTACCCCCGCTGGTGACTTGCGGGATAACTGAGCCGGCCGCTCAGAAAGCAATGGCAAACTACTGAGTGTAATCTTGCCAAGAAATCAACAGACAGCTGAAAGATGCTGCTGTTGACAGCGATGTCCTGTAAAGGATATGCGAATTTAAAAAAAAGAACAAAAACTGACCAATGAATAAAAGAGCACGTGCTTATCGTCCCATGATGCATAAGGTCTGATTCTGACCGCTGAGAAGATAGCCAGTTTTTATCAAAAATCCAAACAAATAAGCTCAAAGAGCGGCGATTCAGTTTCTGTCATTTGAAGGATGTCGACCAGTGGACATTCATCGAAGAATGCAGGCAGCGTACGGTAACAAATTGTTGTCGAAGACAACAGTGACAGACTGGGCACGAATGTTTCGGAAAGGACGACAGATCTTCGACGGCCCGGTCAAGCGCATATTGTTGCAACAGAAAAAAACCATCGCCAAAATTGATGTAGCAGTACAGATGAATCGTTCTCGAATCATACGTTCGCTAGCGAAAGAATTTGATGTGTCAGTTGGGACAATTCAAAAGGTCGTTCGTAAGAAACTGCAATATCGGAAGGTGTGTTCACAGTGGGTACCACGGATGTTGACCGACCACCAATAAGAGGAACGCATGGGATGGTGTTGAACCCCTTGCTGCGTTACAGAGTGGAGGGTGATGCATTTCTCCTCCGCATAGTGGCAGGCGATGAATCACCACTTTGGTGTCACCACTTTGAGCCGAGCAGCAAAAGAGAGAGCATACAATGGAAGCATGCTGGATCATCAAAAGCCAAAAAAAAAAAATTCAAGTTATAGGTTTCCGCTGGTAAGGTTATGCTGAGCGCATTTTTTGACCCTGAAGGGCTATTATTTGCCGTCTTTAAAGAACCTGGTGTCAACATCATCTCTACCCACTACTTGGAAACACTAGACAAGCTGCAAAAACCCATCAAGAATAAACGACCCGGCATGCTTACTCGCGGTGTGATTTTGTTGCACGATAATGCTCGTCTGCATGTTGCAAAGATTGTGCAGGAAGCATTAGCTTAGAAGAAATGGGAAATTCTGCAACATCCAGCCTATAGTCTTGATTTGTCACCATGTGATTTTCATTTGTTCAGACCTCTAACAAAAGCTCTCGCGGGGCAATGATTTCACACAGATGCAGACGTAATGAACGCGGTAAACACTTGGTTCAGTGAGCAACCACAATCCTTTTTGTTTTCCTGACGACATTCGCCGCCTACCTAAACTATGGGATGCTTGCTTGAATGCCTACGGCGACTTCTTCTGACCAACACATGGTGCATAATTTATTCAAAATGAATGCTTTGTTTAATTCTACTGCATCTGCTAATATTTCTTTCATGCGTTTGCAATAAAACCATTGAAACGGGTTTCAGATGAACGACCCTTATATTTTTCGGCCCCAGACGTGTCCGAACTGGCACCTTCGCCGTGCCTAGTAACACAATGTATGCCAGTGCGCCTCTTGAAATTTTCAAACCATAATCTGCTGTCCTTTAAATAACTGTGTACACTAGCATTCGTCCCTGTCATTTTCTCAATGAGATCGGCATACAATAGTCTGACCGTTTCACATATGATTGCCTCCGAAACAGAATCGCCATCTTAAGTTGTTTGCGATCTCTGTTTCGTTAGCATATTCACGCCTTTCGCTACATTAGCCTTCTTTGCTGCTTCCTTTTTTTCGCCACAATGGAAACTATCGTGCCGCTTTGGTATCTTTCAATGATTTCCTTCGTCACCTCAATTGTGTTCCTGACCTTCCTCTTCGAAGGGCTGCTGGCTCTGGAAACTTTCTTGGGTCCCATAATGGAACTAACGGGAAAGGGTTAACTTATTAGCAAGTGATGCTCACAAAACGAGAAACAACGCCAAACTGAGTAGAAGAACGTGTGGGTCCCTTTGTTTTGGCAAAATTAGCAGCGAGGTCCCGTGGGCACGCCGACGAAAATCGAGGCAACCGACGAAAACAGAGACCAATTTTTCGCGGGAAAATAGACGAAAACCAAAATCGACGAAAATTGAAGGCAACGAAAACCGAGGTTTGACTGTACTTGACTTGGTTGTGTACCATTTGTTTGGCACTAAATAAGTTAACAATTTATAGTTTAAAATATAATAATGGGAAATAAAACTGTATAATGGGAGAAAAACTAAAAAACAAAATACAATCACTTGTGTTAACAGATAAAAAAAATGTTTTGCATATCCTTTACAGGACATCGCTGTCAACATCAGCATCTTTCAGCTGTATGTTGATTTCTTGGCAAGATTACGCTCAGTAGTTTGCCATTGCTTTCTGAGCGGCCGGCTCATTATCCCGCAAGTCACGAGCGCGGGTCGAACCGCATCCAATTCTCGCCTCGCTGCGAGACCCTGCGTGGATAAACGGGATTACGGAGAAAGTGGTGTAACCCCTCAGCCAGAGAGACCGGCGTTAACAGATACCGATAACGAATTCTATGCTTTCATCACCACCGTTTTCAAACACAGACAGAAATACTGAAAGATCATCTGCAAAGACTTTGTTTTAATTGATACATGACCAGCTTTCTGTTAGTACCGAATGTTGGGCGGCACTCACCAAACCCGACACCCTACACAGTGCCAACGGCTTCTGACGGTAGAGCCCAAATGCGAGGGTAAAAGTCTTACCTCAGTGAGAGGAAATGCAAGCTAATGACTAAATGTCATGGCAGGGCTGATTAGGCTCTACGTCTTGGTCTGGTTTAGACTGTAATTTCCAACAACCGAATATTTATAGTATTGCTTTGCTGATCCGGCAGCTTCTACACCAAACGTATTGGTGTTACCTGTCGTCTGGAGTAAACTAGGCAGATAGAGAGAGGGATCATGTTACATGGGCAGCACACAGTGTCTCTAAATTCAACCCATGCTGTGTGCTATGGAGAAGTTGGAAATCGTCTAGTTGGAAATCGAAAAAGAGTAGCCTAACGTCGCTGCCCAGGCAAAATTTCTAGTTAAAAATCTACCCAAAGTATTTCAGGATACTCGCCAATGCTACGGAGTTCATGCACTGAGCTGAGTTTCTCCAGATTCATGTTTGAGTTAGGAGGAGAACGAAGCACTTATGGGTTACACCCGTGTGCCGTGATGTTGATCCATCGATTAAACTAAACTATACTAAGACGGCAGGACGCCAGTCTAGATATAGGATCTCATTCGCGGCTACATTCAAAGATTCACTCCATGTGTAGACATAACTAGGACTAGTGAATGCTTGCTTTCTGGCTTGTGTTCGTTGGCTTGAGCTCCAACGCGAAGTCCTGTATGTCGGATGAAGACATCCTGTTGTCCAACATCAGTGTGATGTCATACAGGACCTGAGGTTTGCGTGAGTATCCGTTGTCCCATGTCTGGCTTATTGGTGTGCAGACTCGTGGTGCCTCACCGTACAGGCAGACACTCTCCGACTTCGGAGGAATCGGCGATCCTACTGACTTTAGCTAGGACCCCGAAGGGACCTGTTGCCCAGGACGCTCGACGAGGACGCGTCAATAGGTCTTGGCCAGTATATAACCCGGCCCTGGTGCCTTGGAAACACCTCTGCGTCCCGGACTAATGAAGGATATGAACCACAAAACACAGGCATTGAACCTGCGCCAGATTATCTAATGATATTGCCAGCGTAGTTCTATATTAACTTTGCTAGCCTACACTCGTATATACTGTGCAGTAACCTCACCTCTGTTATGACAATGTTTCTAGTTGTCCTATTTCATTATAATGTGTTTAGTTGTTCTTTTCCAGTACAATGTTTCTAGTTGTCCTTTTCCATTGCAATATATCTAGTTGTCCTCTTCCATTACAATATTTCTAGTTGTCCTTTTACATTACAATATTTCTAGTTGTCCTTGTCCATTATAATATTTCTAGTTGTTCTTTTCCATTATAGTATTTCTAGTTGTTCTTTTCCATTACAGTATTTCTAGTTGTTCTTTTCCATCAATGTCAAGATCCGATACAGTTAACAAAAGGTGAGAAAGAAAATAGCCCATTACAATATTTAATTGAACAGTCTTGCCTGTAATTTAAAATTCTTGTGAGTTTAATGTACAATTTTCCAACGAATTAGGTTGCGTGACAAGGAGTGCTAAGATGCTTCCCAGTTGTGTGTGTATGTGTGGGCTATATAGATCTTCGTGAATAACGTAATGACACTATGTCTTCAATAAGATATACAATAGATATAAAGGAGATATTCATGAGATATACATGAAATAACGCAACAGGTGGTAATGTAATACCAGTCATAATTTGTTAAAGAACGTTGGCTGAACATATGCATGTTAGTTGGTTAGATGCATATCCTTTACAGGACGTCGCAGTCAACACCAGAATTGTTTGCTGTTGTGATCTCTTGCCAAGTTTACGTTCAGTAGTTTGCCATTGCTTTGAACGACCGGCACTCATACCATTTGTAATAAACCAACGCAAGGTGGTCTGCTACCAAATTGCCCGCAGCTGTGTTTCGAACGCAGGTATGCGGAATCACGAACTTCGTCCGTAAACACTTCGCCAAGGAGCTAGCGACAATACGTAGGAGTACAGACAAATACTTATCTATGCTCTCTCATCATCATCATCCAGTGCCTTACCGACTGACGTTAGCGAGCATGCCTCTCTACTAATTACGATCTCTGACGTAATGGATCAGCTCGTGCGTTGACTCCCTTCTGTGCCATGACACAAGACTGCCAAGATTCTTCTCACGTTGTCTTCCTCTATATCTCTTTCCGCAAATCTTTCCGGTTGTCACAACATATTCTAATTTTTGCCTTCTCATAACGTGGCCAACAAATAAAAAAAAAAACGATGGCTGCTTCTTTCTGATGTTTTCGATAAGTTATCTTTGCGACTCAGCTTCTCTTAAAATGTCTAGACTGCTCATAATGGCTGTCCAATTAATTTGCTTCATAGACTTTAAAACATGTTCTATGTCCGTTGGAGGACGTTGTTATCAATTCCCGACTGAAATTAGCTGGTCTCTCTGGTCTAGAGGTTACACGACTTTCTCCGTAATCTCGTATACTCTAGTAAGTAACGTGACGTTGCGTGAGAATTGGTGGCGGTTCTCTCTGCGTCGGTAACTTACGGGGTATTTGAGCCGGTCGTTCAGAAAGCAAACTACTGAGCGTAATCTTGCCAAGAAATCAACAGTCAGCTGAAAGACGCTGATGTCGACAGCGATGTCCTGTAAAGGATATGCGGAAAAAAAAAAGTTTGCTATTGCCCCCTGAACAAGAAATCAACGATTAAGTCTAACCCAAATGACGGTGTAGGGGTTAAATCGGCTTCGTCGACATCAGCACACCGGAAAAATTTCAGCGAGAACTCTTTTCCGTTCAAGCAAGTCGACGCCTGCTTTATAGATTGCATGAATGCTTTTCACAAAGTACAACATTAACAGATAGTTACACGTCTTCAGGGTATGCAATTATATAGAAAACAGATCAAACGGAATGGTAGCCTATAGTGAGAACAAGTGGTAACCGTTAGATGGGAACATAATTACTCATCACGGATTAAACGAAAGATGTGTACGGCAGAAATGTTTGCAGAGTCTCTTCACACAGAGCTTTCTCAATCAGTTTGGAGAAATGCTGAGACTGAATACCGACGTCTTCCCAAATACAACATCAAAGTAAACAGAACCAATCTGAAACAAGTCAATGTCTCTGTCTTCTTGTATCATAAACGCTGAAATATGAATTGCTTATGTTTGGTTTATGTTTAAAAGCAATCATTTTACAATGCTCATTTGTTTATTTTCCCCCCAATGTAATTGTAACACTCAAGATACATAATCGATGCGCGTTAGATGAGTTTTTGGAAGGGCGGATTGTCAGACAGGCTTGTGTGCCCAATTTGTGAACATAAAGTTCACTCTTTCCCTTTAAATAAATCTTGTCGTGTTTTACAATATGGCCCATTGTTTCTCTTCTTATAATATAAGCAAGCTGTTTTCTGATATTTGTGAGAAGTTTCCTGTGCCGTAGTCTCTTTCATACATTAACACAACTTATTTTACCTGTCCATGGTATTCTCAACATTCTTCTATGTATTCACACAAATTTAGTCGTCACACCTAAAGATATTTAAAGAAATCATCAGACAACTTGAGCTTGTTGACACCTCTACTTAGCTTGCCTCAAATGGTGCGCGATTGTTCCACATTGAATTATTTCGTCAAGCCTGCAGCTCGGCGCATACGACTCCGACAAACAGTACTTCCGGTTTACTTTCCCTAGCTTTTGGCCTTGCCCAGTCTGCATACTATTTCAAATTAGGCTTTTGTGAGATGAAAAACATACTAACCAATAAAAAGATTAATTGCAAACGAGAAAAAGAGTGTTGAAGTGCTACATAGAAGATGCACTTTTGTATGGGTGTGAAGAGTGCACAATGAGCAGACAAGCTGGAAAACATATAATGGCTGTCGAAATGTGGTATCTAAGGAAAATGCAAATAATACCAAGGACAAACAAAAAAACCAATGTGTAAGTACTACAAGAAGCAAATAAAAACTATAAACTTATTAGACGCAGAAAGTCAAGACTTTTTCTGAACGATGTTAGATGACATAAACTTGAGAATTTGGTGACACGCTGCAAAATTGAGGGGAAGAGAACAAGGGGAAGGCTGAGAAGTAAATATATGGGTGGCTTGACCACATAGCATGGTCGAGACAAGAACACAGAGCTGATCTACGCCTCTGGTGATCGAGTGAGATGGCGAAACATGACCGCCCACATTTATCGGTATATCAGATGATGATAAGTCTACCTATTTATTTTGTCACCATCATCGACATTGTTTCACAGAATTCTTTACTAATGTCCTTCTGTTCTTCGTGTGTCGCAGTTTTCTTTCCCGAATCACCATTGCAGGCACAGTGAGCCGTGGTGGCCTAATGGTTTAAACACAGTAGTTGGGCAATATTCTGTCCCCTTGAAGTTAGCAAAGCAACTCTCTCATTTGTTGTTGTTGCTGTTTTGCACTCACCCTATTTGAACTCAAGCATAGTCCACACACACTACTTCTAGTAGCACTGGACTGAATTTCATCTGTGGATTAGCTTTCCATATTACCAGTGCCTCTCGTCATCAGGTGAACCCACTCCGATTTCAGAGATACTTGTAATTTACATTCCCAAATCAAGGAAGAGATGTTAAAATTTTTCTCAAACTGTCCGGTGTAGGGGTTGAACCTCTTACCTCGGTATCAACGCACCGGATGTTTAAGAACACGCGTTCTTATCCATTCGGCCGTGCTGACTTCCAGTTCGCTCAGTAACTGCTGACACATTCTAGGAAGAAGATCCGGCTTTTCCTTTGTCTGCATTTGGGACATAAGTCCATCAACTATCACCAAGTCTTTATAGACTTTTCATAATAGCTTGGATGTTGCAATAAACATCTCTACAGAATGAGGTAGTCACACTCACTCAAACCCTGCTTAATTGCCTCTTATGTCATCATGGTTAATTAGTTGCATATCATTTACAGGACGTCGCAGTCAACCCCAGCATTTGTTGGCTGTCTCTGATTTTTTGGCAAGTTTACGTTCAGTAGTTCACCATTGCTGTCTGAACGCCCCTCACGCATACCACCGTACGAAAATCAGCGCAAGACAGTCTGCTTCCAAACTGCCTGCAGCAGTTTCGAACGCGGTATGCGGGAATACGAACTGTGTTCGTAACTTCTTCGCCACAGCGCCGGAATCATGGCAATAGGTGAGGTAAATGATCTCCATAACAGACTCTGTCATTGGAGCGCCAAGAGTGAGACTCTTAAATAGTGTAGGCACGGTAGACGATATGATGTGAACAGTACCCTTCCTCTTCGAATTTTCTTTCCAGAAATCTGAAAGGTGTCTGGTACCCATGTTTACTAGGCTGCATCTACTCCAGAGCCGTACTGGTCGGACAACTGAACCCGTTCCAGTGTCTTGGCAGGCAAGCGCACTAACTACTATGCCACGTCGGCTTTATTAATGATAACGTGTTATTCGTTACTTCATTTACGGGTTCCATAATACAAGAGATTACCAAGGGACTTGAAAACAAGCAGGAAGTGAAAGTGTGGTACATGACTTTACTGAATAAGACAGTAGGATGAGTGCAGGACATGGCTAGCACAGTCATTTTCCATCAGTTAACAGTTTGATAATTATAAATCCGCTTGGAAAACCGGTCTCCGTGGCCAAAGGCTTGCGAACGCGGTTCGTGAACCGGGTACCAGGCGTTCGAAGCTCAGCTGCGACCGATTTGTGCAGCAGACCGTGTCGCGTTGTGTTATAACGTGCTGGTATGGGAGCCGGTCGTTCAGAAAGCAATGGCAAACTACTGATCGTAACACTTGCCTAGTACATCAACAGTAGCTGAAAAATGCTGGTGTTGACTGCAACGTCCCGTAAGGGATACGCAACAAATGTTATTTATTTAA
This sequence comes from Cepaea nemoralis, assembly GCA_014155875.1. Taxonomy (NCBI): domain Eukaryota; kingdom Metazoa; phylum Mollusca; class Gastropoda; order Stylommatophora; family Helicidae; genus Cepaea; species Cepaea nemoralis. The sequence goes on along the minus strand of JACEFZ010026008.1, from coordinate 129,356 downwards.
TTAGAAATGCAATTTAGCTAGCAATAGTGAATGTCACAACAAACAGCGATGGAGAAGTGAACATGCAGAAGCTGAGTGTTAAGGACACTGTAGCGAATAAAATTAGACGTTATAGCGAATCTGAGAATGAATAGAAAGCTAATTGGTGAACTAGTGCAGACAAAGAAAATAGTGTGGCCACCCTAAAAGGCGTGCCGTTTTTATTAAAACAAAACTAACGGGAGTGGTTGAACGCTGGTGAGCAACAGGCTCTGGGGACGATGTAATGAAATGAAAGGCGACAGAAGATGTGTATAGAGGGAAATGAAATATTCTGGCCACACTAAAAGACAATTAGCAGACTAGGGAGGAGTTATGTGGAAGCGGGAGAGGTGTGTTTTATTGAAGAACGATGAAAATATCAAGGACGCATACACGGCGACAAGAAGATATTTTACTAGAAGATAACCCACAAAGAGAACTGGGTACTCGTGTCATAAGCAGACACGTCTGTCAACGTCTCTAGGGTTTACATAGTGGATTCAGACAGGCAGATGGTGCGAGTACAGATGAGGCGTGAAAACATGAATGTGATGTGACATTATTTAATTGTGATACATCATAAATATTACTGTCATAAATATCACAGAAAGTATGTACAACTCCAAAATACGCTCTCGCACCGTTCTCAAAAATACTCTTGCGCAACCATCAAGAAAATGCGCACTCGTGTATAGCCAAGCACACCAATACACGTTAAGTAGCGTTCACATTCACTCGCACTGAAGTCTAAGCATTAGTCCATTCGTCCTCTCCACACAGTCACACATCCTCTCTCATCCGTGTCCGAGTCTCGTCTGCCACACGCGTGATCCGGGGCTTGTTTCCGGATCCGGTCAGGGATATGCACTACTGACGAGCTCAAACGAGGGCGAAACTCGAGTATAGTGCTTCCATGACGTGGATAGGCCTTAGGTTCGTGCCGGAATGCGATCGGCGTTGCCAGTAGTGGGTTGTGCTCAATATTTAAATTTCAAATCCCGAAACAACCAAATAATCAGTTTCCTACTCAGTCCGGCGGTCACGAGGAACTTGACCCTCGTGAGGTCCGTGGGAGGTCGTGCTGTCACGTCTGCCTCGCACTCGCCTTTTGAGGCAGGCGTACTGCGTCATTCCGTCCAAGGTGAACCTGTCATGTCGCTCAAGGGCACAGTCCTGTCTCTAACCTACTGTCCTAGGCGTCTGGACCGTTCTACTACCCCCGTACTCTTCCCATGTCCTATGTCTGTCCTCTGTCCTCAGTTATGCTATCTCAAGGACCTTGACAACTTCACATGTTTCGGATACGTCAAAAGAAGGGGAAAGTTGGAATACGTAATTCCAGTTGTTGAAGTGTAGGAGGACGTAAGAAACGAACGAACTTGATCTTCAAAGTTTTAAGAATGGGCAAGGAGGCCTGTTTAATATTCTGCCATTCTGATCTCTCTCCTTACAAACAGTATTTTAATCAAAGGCAGGGGTAGACCAAGAAATAACATGAAAACCAACGCATTGACTGGCACCTTGCCGTCTTGACAGACGACAGTTTGTCAAATGGAGTACACTTATCCACAGGCTAAAGTCTGGGGTGCATTTAGATTTTAGAGACCATGTGTTGTCCATGCAGCACGATCTCTCTCTCGGCCTGCTTTGTTTACTCCAGAGATAAGGTAATTACCAATACATCTGGAACAACACAAGCTGCAGAAACTGCTGTATCGGCAAAAGCAATTTTCTGACTGTCAGCCTGTCGGAGCTTCGATCCTAGACCCGTTGCCGGCAAAGGCTTTGGGTCTGGTCCGTGCCATGACATTTAGTCTTTAGGTTGCATTTTCTCGCACTAGCGTAAAACCTAAGAGCATGCATCCTTTCCATTACATCATACGTTTGTGAGACCTGGACACTTACTAAAAAAGCTGAACATCGCATAAATACCTTTGAATATTAATGTTATAGATGAGTTCTAAGAATATCTTGGATAAAGAAAAGAACAAATGCATCCATACTTCAAGAGCTGAATATTGAAGAATGTTGGACTATTAAAGACGATAAAACAAAGAAAATTGAAATATGATGGTTACTTGAAACGTCATGAAAGTTTGGATTGAATAATAATGGACGGGGATATGCCTGAGAAGAGAGGAAAAGGACGGCCAAAGAGCAGATGGGTGCAAGATGTTACGGATGATCTTGAGATGGGTTTATTGGAAGCGGGATATCTTGCTTTTATAAACGAGAAGTTTTCCGAAAGGTTATTATGGGAGCATGGGAGCAAGGTTTTAAAAACGGACAAACGACTGAATGTATGAATGAATGAATGAATGAATGAATGAATGAATGAATGAATGAATGAGGGTAAACCAAACGCATTGACAATAAGAAGAAAAGATATGACACACTTCTAATATTCATATTAAAGAGGCAATGAATCATCAGAAAATGAGAAGCAGATTGTAAGTTTTACCAGAACACCACTACAAGCAACAAAATTGGTGTTGCGGCTAAAGCCGTCGTCAGCACAGTATTAACAAACACATATTAAAGAGAAATGGTGAAGGCGGTTGAGCAAGGGGCAGGCAGCGACCTAAGTGTGATGATACACCTGTTTCGTCTGTGAGATGCTGTCCTCATTTGCCGACGGCAGGTTTAAATCCCGGTGTGGCTTCTCATCACCATCACAATGTGCCATGCCGATAGGCTTGGGCGACTATGGTTCGCCATCTCACACAATCACTAGTCATGGATCAGGTCTGTTTTCTGGTCACTCTTATGTCATGTTCCCCAGCCATCCAAGCATTGAACTCATTGACATCTCCTTGCTTCGAATCTTGGTGTGTCTCTGGCTATCAATGTGTGTACAATCTAGTGCCCTTCGACGTCTACTGTGTTCTTTTCCTGATAAGAGTGCCAATCAGTACCCATCGATGTATTTGTGTTGTAGATAGTACGCTTGCCTGCCGACCTGCTAGTCTTGATTTGAATCCCAGCGGAGCATATTTTATAATTAACCTGTGCTCAGAGGCAGACTCAGCATTGGATAAACACCAGAAAATGAGATGGGAAGTAAATACAGCTAGCAGGATATTGCCACCATCAACCATGGAGTGCCTATTGGTCCATAATAATATGCAGCTAGCACCATATATCCAACACACCTAAAAATGATAGTTGCATATCATTTACAGGACGTTCAATACGCCTCAAGGCATGTAAAATGATCCTTTATTTTTTTTTTTTCTTTTTAGTCGGATGATAACATCTAAAAATGCATTAAAAACAGCCTTAATGTATCACAGAAAATATAGATATCACTGGAATTCCATTTCATATAATTTTGATTGTAAAGACTGCGCTGGATTATGTGACTGATGAAAATGTAACTGTCATCAAGGGATGTTCACAACATGATTTTTACAAACGCTCTTGGCTCCAGTTTGTCTTCTGTTCTAGTTCCTCGGACCTCTCGCGCCTAAACTTTGGGAAATTTCTCATCTCTCCCACCGTCTATAACAAAATGAAAAATATTGAAGAACCAGGCCTATATTTGGGAGATAAATTTAGGTAATATGTGAGGGCACCGCTCGCAAGAGCCTTTAAAACCGTTTCCGCACACTTGAGAGGTGCCAATCATTGTTCGGGCTGGGACATTCATGTGACATCTAGCTGGTCTCATGAGAAATATGTCCAGACTCCGAATATTCCAGAAAGGCTGTCTACCTTCGGTGGGTATAAAAATCCAGCAACGTCTTGTTTACTCAGTTGTTCTTATTCCTTATCGTTATGTATTTATTTATTTTGAGCTCACTCGCTTTGAACTCACGCGTAGTCCATACACAATATTTCTTGTAGCACTGGATTGTATTTTACATGTGAATTAACTGTCCATGTTACCAGTGTTCATCGCCGTAAAGTGAACCCACTTCGACATCAAAGATACCGTACTTGTAACTGACGTCCCCAAATCAAGGACGAGACGTCAACATTTTAGTCCAACAGTCCTTGTAGGGGTTGAAAATTCTACCTCGGCATCAGCATACCGGATAATTAAGAGCAATGTTATCTTATCGATTCGGTCATGTTGGACCTCCTCTGTTCGCTATAATATCAGATTATTCTGTTATTCCGTACATAAACACAGTTCATACATAAACTCACATGTATTGTATTCTGCTATTCCGTACATAAACACAGTTCATACATAAACTCACATGTATTGTATTCTGTTATTCCGTACATAAACACAGTTCATACATAAACTCGCATGTATTGTATTCTGTTATTCCGTACATAAACACAGTTCATACATAAACTCACATGTATTGTATTCTGTTATTCAGAACATTAATTGCAGTTCATACATAAACACACATGTGTTGTTTGGCGCTCATGAAATAGTAGAAATAAGTGCAGACGGGTGGATGCACTAGACATTAGCGCATCATCATCATCATCAAGTGCCCTGCCATCTGGCGTAGGCGTTCATAGCTCTCCACAGATCTCGGTTGTTGGTGTTCTGGATTAACTCTGCTGATGGTATTCCTCCATGCCACCGTCTCAATCCATGCCAGCATCAAGACATTAGCATCAAGACACAAGCGCATTGATATTTATTTATGTATTAATATAATATCATTAAATAGCCAATCAGAAGACGAGAACGAAAATAGATACAATAAGGCAAACAAACTCATTGGATGAATGTCACCGATACCAAAGCACAAACACTTATCAGTACGTAGTAAACATAAAAACACTACAACGCAATGTTCTTCCAACTCTTACGAGTCTCCGTGGCGAAGTTGTCAAGCCATTTGACTCGGGCTCCGAAGGTTGTGGGTTCGATTCCGGGCCGCTTCCTTCAGTTCATGAGTTAAATCTTTCGGAGACGCCTGTGGGTCGTCGCTAGAGCTACGGAGTTCGTGCTTTGTGCGACACTTTCCCGCTGCAAAAAGAGACCGAGCCACATGAGATAAAACCCGGTGCAATGAAGTCGACCCTGTCGACTTTTATGCGACTTTTTAAGGGACTTCTTACCAACTCAATGCGATGAATGCAACCCCTGGACAAAGGCAGAAAAATACACAAGGACAGAAAAATTACAACGGAAATTAGAATCCTGAGAAGAATACTCAAAGAATCAAGAACAGAGAAAATCAGACTAAAGTGGAGGTTTTAACAGCGCTAGATTTAATTAGATGACAGAACGTTAAATGGTTCGGTCATATAAATAGTCTGTTATATAAATTCTGTGTATCGGAGCGGAACCAATCAAACCATTATGAATATAACAGGAGTGTCAAGTTGGTCATTGGTCGACTTGTTCCTGTAGCCAGGCGCTGTCGCCATTTGGAGGTGACAGGTTCGAATCCCGGTCGGTAACTATAGCTTTCAAATTTTATGTTGTCTAGTGCGTCCTCTGGTCTCTATTTCCTTCTTCTCCTTCTGTGAGCGCCAAACAATACTATGTGTGCTTATTTGTGTAAATGTGTAAGTGGCCTCAACGTGTTCCCCAATTGTTTTTCCTGTGTTATACGGATCTCAACAATAACCACTGCTGAGAAGGTAGGTTTAACGAGACCGAATTTTGAATTTTTGTTTGTTTTGAAAATTGGAACTGGAACTGGAACTCTGTGTATAGTGCAGACAGCTATTTGATTTATTTCAGTTGATCCCATCTGTTATTTTAACTCTATATATAGGCAAGACAGTTGTTATTTTATCCCAGTCTACAGTTTCATCTCTGGTTATAGCCCAGACAGTTGTTACTTTATCCCAGTCTATCCCGTATATGTTTTAACACTGCGTTTAGCCCATACATTTGTTACTTAAAACTTATTGCGCCCTGTCCTAGATAAGCAGAACTACTTGCGTTGATTTCGATGGTATGAGTTCAGAAATAAATGACAAACTACTGAACGTAAAGAGGGACATGTAAATCACAACAAGTCAAACAATGCTGGTGTTGATTGCAAAGTACACACTAATATATTTTAACTCATTCACAAAGTAACTGGAGAGTTAGGAAAAGACTCTATTTCCGGTAGACATTCAGACTCAATAGTACCAGACTCAATAGTACCGACCTGAGATCTGCATGACTGAATGAATAATAGCGCTCGCTATTAAACTTCCAGTGTGTTGATGGCGTGGCCTTCAAAGGTCAGTTGGACCAAAAAGTTGACTTCTGGTTCTTGATTTGGGGACGTAAATTACAAGTACATCAAAAGTGGTAGTGGGTTCGCTTGATGACGAGGTACACTGGTAATATGGACAGCTAACCCGCACACAAAAATCAGTCCAGCGTTAATTACTCTCGAGTTCAAATCAAGGGAACGAAAACAATCAACATCAACTTCAGTACCTTCCTTTTCAGTGAGAGCATGGGCTTCCTCTTGGTCCTATTTCTGTCATCTGTCCCATCTCTGTCTCAATTTCTGTACCAGTGTGTTACATGTACGTACAGATTCTGTCTAAATCGCATCCGCTGCCACATTAAGCCCCCCCCCCCCCCCCCCCACATTCCATTCCCTCATGTTAAGTTGTGAAAATCCACCTTCCAGTTGCATTACTTCAGCGGATTGGGTACACCATTTGTTGCCGAGATAATACGTGGGCTTGAGACGCCATTAGAAGGTGTCAGTCTCACACTGCACACCATGTCCCATTAGGGCCTCAAGTCGTTAGACGTAATGCCGCCAACATTATATTCGTGTGGCGCTCGATCCAAGAAGATATGAGTCCAAAGTCGTATACCCATCAGACTGTAATGGTGGGTAAACTGGATTACTTCAGGGTGTTTTTATAGCAGCAGCACATTGTCTCATGTATGGAGGGAGAT
>JACEFZ010026008.1:0-120000 GCA_014155875.1 Cepaea nemoralis | reverse complement strand
CAGTTGTCACTAAGTTTTCCAATTTATGTCTTCACATAACGTGGCCAAAAATGTGTGACTGTCTAATTATCATTGCTTTAATCAGTTTGTTTCTTGTTGAACGTGGTCATTGGTATTTCTGTCTATCCATGACATTCTTTGCATTTTCCTCACAAACCACATTTCCACAGCCATCAGATGTTTTCCAGCTTGTTTGCTCATTGTCCACACTTTACAACCATACAAAAGTACACGTTCCATGTAGCACCTCAACACTATTTGTCTCGTTGCAAATGACATATTTGTATAAGTCAGTATGTTTTTCATCTTGCAAAAGGCAACCCTCGCCATGGCGATACTTCGCCATGGCGATACTTGTTCTAATCTCTCCAGGGCATCTCCCAACAGATGTAATGACTGCTCTGACATAATTGTACCGATTCATGTGTTTAAGAATATTCTCATTTACTTATATATTACATTGTGGTATTTCCTTTCTTTTAGTGACGACCATTATCTGTGTCTTCTTACAATTTAATTCTAACCCTACTTGTTAACTGTGTGCAACAACCGCATCTACTAAATGTTGCAGATCGTACTCACTGTCTGTAATCAATACTATGTCATCCGAATCAATAATGCTATTGATGTTATGTCCCCGAATGATGATTGCTTTCAAATCTTCTACATTTCTGAAAATCTTGTCACCGTACAAGGAAACAAGTTCTAAAGTCATTAAACATCCCTGTCTCACACCTCTCTTAATTGGCTGATGTTAACCTACTTCATTATCAATCTTTTTGGCAGCTTGTTGTTTCTAATATGTGTGTATTACAGGTCTAAGGTCTTTCCAATCAATCTGTAGATCTATAAGCATCTTCATCATGTTGACATGACTTACTTTATCGAAAGCCTTTATGTAGTCAATAAAGCAAAGATGTAGGTCTTTGTTTACTTCTATAGAACGGTCAGTTAATGTTCTTAGCATATACAAAGCATTTTCTGTACTCTTGCCTTCTACAAACTCACGTTTTTCTCCTGTTTCAAGTTACATTTTCTTCCTAACTCTTTCCATGATAATTCTTAGCAAGATCTTCGTGGTTTGGCACATTATACTAGTTGTTCAATTTTGATCACATTCCAATGCTCCTGATTTCTTCGGGATTGCAATAAATATAGAATTGCATAATTCAGGAGGTATATCTCCAGTATCATATATTATGTTCAGTAGTCTTGTGACTTGGTCTACTTCTTATTCTTCTACGGCATTGATCATTTCTGTTGTGATGTTGTCTGGACCCTAGGAGATTGCATATGGTTAATAGCATTCTGAACTTCTATCTTCAAAATTGTTGGTCCTTCATTACTATTCCGAATATCATACTGTTTTTCTCCTTCATCATCATGATCTGACCATACATGTTAAATCTGATCTCTTTCTAATATGATTTGTCCATCTTTTGTTTTTAGGCAGCGGTTGACGTATGTGCTCATTTATTAGTTACCTCCAGAATTCTTCTGTGCATAAATTGGTATATTTACTGTTGCGTTGTTTTTCAATTGCAACACAGTGTTTATCAAGCGATGCTTCATTTGCTTCGTTACATAATGTTCTGACATTTCTGTGAATCTCTTCATATTTATCAGGATTATTATTTTGTGTCTTCTTGTTTCCATTAATCGTAAAATTTCTCCAGTAATCAATTTCTTACGACCTCATTCATTCAGTAGCATGTCCTTTGCTTAAACTTGCTCCACTAACGGAAAACTGTCCCGCGTCCGATACAACCATCTGGAGATTATCTGCCATATCCTGCACCTATCTTCTCTTTGGCCTTCCTCTTCCTTTCTTTATGGATATACACCTCTCTATTATTGTTCTGTCCAAACTTTCATGCCGTTTCAAGTGACCAAAATATTTCAATTTTCTTTGTTTTATCGTCTTTAGTAGCCAACCTGCTTCAGTATTCACATATTGTCGTATGGATGCATTTGTTCTTTTCTGTATCCAAGATATTCTTCTATCTAACATTTATAATCAAATGAATTTAAGCGCTGTTCAGCATGCTCAGTAAGTGTCTAGGTCTCACATGCGTATGTTGCAATGGGAAAGAAGCATGCTCTTACAACTATAACTTTTGTAGGTCTATCTGTCCAACGCCACAATTTATTCAGTTATTTTAGTTTTTGAAAAGTAATAGATATTCGTCTTTTAATTTCTGTCATTGTGTCACCATTGTTGCCATTAATGACCCATGATATAAGAAATGTTCCACCATGACATAAGCCTGGGTCATTGACATTGAGGTGAGTGACCGGGCATGAGGAAGAATGGAGATGAGAGTGGGAGACAGGAAAGTGACTGACATGGCTATGAGAAAACAGCCAATCCTGAGAAATAAAATAGTGAGGGTAGAGGGAAAAAAACCCCTAAGGCGGATGGAGCGAAAGACAGTTGTGTGTTGTGTGAAGTCAGGAGACTGGAAGGGCAGTGAGAGAAGAGACTGACTGCGGGGCAGGTCGTTTCAGAGAGTTGAGTTTGAGATACCGAGGGAGTCGGTAGTCCACGTACAACGGGGTTGTGTTGTTCTCCGAGTTATGAAGACAGGCCTGAACCAGAGTGGGTTCTATAGGGAGTGAGGGCCTAAAACCCAGAGTGGGTTATATAGTTGAGCAGTAGCTCCGACCCAATGTGTGGGTTGTATTGTAGGATGTCCAGCCGTGGATAGAAGCTGGATTACCTGTCTTGTGGATTGAGATAAGAAGCAGGCCGTGAGAAGGCATTGATGTGTGCTGGTTAAATTGTGAGGAGGATATTTATATTCTATGGATTTAAATTGTTTCTGGATATATATATATATATATATGTTCCGTCTGTTCGTCTTATTTCTGGAATAAAGGATTATGTGCGCCAACTCAATCTTGTTTCATGACTGGTGAAGGTGCACTTCTGGGGTGAGTTGGTTTAAGAGACAGTTAGATATCTCAATTGACACACCATGAACATCGTTACCTAGACAACGACCATCACACGACAATATCAAGCAAAGAACATCAAGAACATTGATATTATCATCAAGAACGACGTGTGACATTCTGGGGTCTGTCCTGGCAAGAACGACGGGGATATATTGAGAAACCCATTGCATTATAGACATTGGTGTCATTCTGAGATATTTGTGGGCTCTTCGCGGAGAGAGGGTGGACAGCGGAGTGTGTCCACCGTATAAACACTGAGTTTTTCTCCGTGCGGTAACTGGCTACAGACAGTTCACGTCAAGTCCACTACAGGTGAATTGGAACCAACCATATCGCTAAAGCGAGTGGGGGTGTCAAAAAACAGCGGCAGCACAAAAGTCGGTGATAAAGACACGCCATACAGACTAACCGGGAGAGTCCATTACGGTGACAGGTAAATTTGATACCAGGCAGTAGTGCTGAAACTAGCAGACGCGGCAATGAAAGACCAGTGTTGAATCCAGAGTGGCGAGGGCAGCGTGTGTGTGTGTAGGACATCCGCTGTCGGTGATAATTACAGGATTGGGAACCAAAGATAATTGACAGGTGTGTGTGTGCGAGGCAAGCGCACCGTGTTGTCGCAAGTTGACTGGTCAAGATTTTTCGACGCAGTAAATAGGACGGGTGGAGACACCAGCGTCCAGGTACGAGGGGAAAGTTACGTTAACCCCTACTACAGCCGTGCTAGGGCAGCAGTGGAAAGTGTGATTTTCCACGGAGTTAATATAGCAGCCGAGTGGGGCTGTCAAGTTTGTGTGAAAACTGTATTATGGAAGAATTTTTCACTGAGAGTGATAAAGAGAAATTGAGGTGACATTGTGAGTTGGGGGTGAAAGGAGGAAAGGTACTCAGGAAAATTTCCACGGCCTAGTGTGGTCAAGATGACTCATTGTGAATGAACAAAACAAGGTTGTTTTGAAAGAAAGCCAGATTTTATGTTTCGCCTTTGTTGAACTGTTCTATTATTGTCATCATTATTCTGTTATGAGCAAACAGTTTTAACGTCTCATCATCGCAACCATGGTTGTATTGCTTTGCCAATAAGGATTTATATACCCGAATTTAAAGCGCTGAACATTGGCTGCCATTCTCCTTTTCTTTTTGGTGAATCTTGTCGGGTAACGGAAATCCATAACATTAATGATACAGCGAAGCGCCATCTCCGCAACGAAAGTAACAACATATCGAAAGAACACTTTGGATTATTACTGTGGTACCACCACTTACAGAGAAAGTACAATAACGTTACGGACTGTGTCGAGACAGAACAGTTTGGATATCACTATCATCTTCAACTTTTGTCGACAGTTGGAACTGGTGATCACCACGTGAATTCAGGAACCACTCAACAAAACAACAAGTCGCTTTGAAATCTAGCGTCGTAAACATTTCGGAGAATTTAACACAGACATTTCCAGCATATTGTGAAAAACTATTAACAGCAAATAAGAACTTTTGGCGACGGATTAATAGGCCCATATTTGTCGGCCAACCAGTTACACATTATTATTTTTTATTGGTTTGCTCCCATCGTCATATTTATTGTTGTCGGGTGTTACGCAATTATTTGTATGTGGTCCAGTGTTTGTCAAGAGTAGGGGATTTTTGTGTTGCTTCTCGAAGGCCGGGAGGCGGGGCGAAAATTTATTTTCTTACTGTGCACCATGTGTTTTCTGGGAAGTAAATCGTAAGGTCGGTTTGTTTGATTCTGCAGTGAAGCAGGGTGGTCCTAGATTATATACCGTGGCTTTTGGGTCTAACGTCAGATCTGTGTATATTTTCAGTATATATTCCTCTTCTTTCTCTCTTTCTTTTCGTTATATTTACATATGATATTTGTTGTGTTCGGATATATGTTTTTATTGTGATCTTTCGTCATTTCTGCTGTCTAGTGGTCTTTGTCAATTTATATTTATATATTACGCGCATTGTGGATGTCCCTACACAAGCTTGTGGGTGTTACTGTGGTTTATTTCTGTGTGATCATCGTCTCCGTGTACTCAGCTTGTGAAGTCTAGCGTTGGATAGTCATCACTTAGTGTTATCATCCATTTGTTTGTATATGTATTTATATGTATGTTTAACAATATTTCCAGGGACTTCATGAACTTGTGGTCATAGATATATAGATATAAGGGAGTATAGGTGATACTTCCCCCCTCACTACCTAGTGCTTATAGAGTGACTGGGTGAGTACAGAGTGATATTTTAGCACTACGAATTTACGTACACAAGGATTAGTGGTGTACTTAGGGAGGGCACACAAAGTCTAGTAGCAGAGTCTTTACATTTATAATTGCCTGACAGACACAACGTGTCCGCAAGTACAAGATGCCTACTTTAATGGACTATATTGAAGCAGGTGAACGAATAGGCCTGAAAGGTAAAGAGTTACAGGAGTATGCCGAAGCAAAAGAGCAAAAGCAGACGGAAAGAGAGGAGAGGCAGAATGAACGCGAGGCAAAGCGTCTACAGGAAGAGAAAGAGACACAAGTAAAACTAGCTGAAATGGAAAAGAAGCGTCTACAGGAAGAGAAAGAGACACAAGTAAAACTAGCTGAAATGGAAAACAAGCGTCTACAGGAAGAGACACAAGTAATACTAGCTGAAATGGAAAACAAACGTCTACAGGAAGTAAAGTTAGCTGAAATGGAAATTGAGAAAGAGAAGATCAAGTGTCAGAAGCAAACTGAAATCGAGTTAAGAAAACTAGTAATATCTTCGAAAGGTCAAAATGAGGAAAGCAGAAGACCATCGCAGTCATCACAGAGATTAAAACTGCCATATTTTACGGACCGGGATTGCCTTGAATCCTATCTTGGGAGATTCGAATCGTCTGTAAAAACATTAGGCATTCCAGAAGCAGAGTATGCGATGCGACTTGGCGAATTTCTTACGGGCAAGGCACTAGACACCATGTTCAATTTACCTGTAGAAGAAAGAAACAACTACACTATCTTACGTCAACGTTTGCTGACTAAGTTCCAACTCACTGAGCATGGATATAGGACAAAGTTTAGACAGTTAGTGCCAGAGACAAATCAAGATTTCACAGACTTTGTTAACACAGTAAAGAACACATTTAACAAATGGATGGAGCTTGCAGAAGTAGGGAAAGATTTTAATAAATTAGTAGATCTAATGTTAAGAGACAAGGTAGTATCTGCATGCAATTCTAATTTAGTGGCGTTCTTTGAGGAGCGTAAGCCAAAGGACATAGACACAATGTCTCAGTTAGGGCAAAACTACATGACTGCACATCCTAACGTATCTATTGGAAAACTAATGAGCGAGGAAATAGTCTGTGCAGCGTACACTAAACAGGACCAGAATCCAGTCATCAGACCAAGGGCGAAAAGTGTGGATTCAGCACAGAAAGGTGAGCAGCAAGAACTTCAAGATAATGGTTTCCGAGGAAACAATGTTGGTAGAGTAGGACGGTACCCATATAGAAGAGGGAACTTCCAGAGACGTCCAAATTATGCCGGATGTTGGAATTGTGGGAGCTGGAGACACAAGGCAGCAGAGTGTGATACACAACCATCAGATGGACCAACGAACAACAGTAAAAGGGAGATTACTTGTTTCAAATGTGGAAGGAAGGGGCATATCAGCCATCAATGTAGGATGAGAGAAACAGAGCACTCAAATGCAGCGCAAGTAATTGAGACGCTGAACAATGAAGATTGTAGTGGGTGCAAACCTCTTTTTGAAAAAGACAGTCAGCCAGTCCTAATATGTGGTCATACAGTGAAAGCAGGATCAGCAGTCCATGAAGGAGGAAGTCTGAAGCTGCATCAGGGATTCGTCAATGATAGACCAGCGTTAACAATTAGGGATTCCGGATGTACGTCTATCGGAGTGAGGAGAAGTTTAATATGTCCCTCGGATTACACAGGGAAAAAGATTAGATGCATAACATTCAACGGCACAGTAGAGTTCTACCCATTAGCCATAATAACAGTAAATACACCATATATCACTGGAAGAGTACCAGCGTGTGTTTTGGACTCACCAGTGGCTGATTTGATCATAGGAAATGTTATAGGAGTTAAAGATTGTACAGAAGAGGAAGTAGTTTATTGGGACCAAAAATATAGTGTAAGCAGTAATGAGGTAGCTACCACAAGAGAACCTAAATTAGAGAGTATAGCTGAGGTAGAAGAGGCACTTGAAGTAGACACAGGAACTCAGGACAAGGATAGTACGGCTGAGCAGATGAGAATGGATCCCAAATATAGTGCTAGTGAATCCCAGAGACAAGATACTACTCTGAACAAATGTTCCCAAGGGTGTAGGAGAGTAGAACATAGGCAGTCAAAGAAAGGTAGATGGTGTTTCGAGAGGAAGAACAATGTTCTCACTCGCAGCTTTTCAGATAGTGGAACTGCACGTGGGCAAGGAGCAGTACCTTTAGCACACAGAGACCGATATACTAGAACAGCTCAGGATAGTGCATGTGCAGGGCACATAGGCATAAGGCGTATGCAGCAGAAAGCAAGGTGCCAGGTGTATGGGCCAAGATTGAATAAAGAGTTCAGACTAAACAGAGACTCAAGTGTAACGGTGCAATATGCAGATAGGAAAGTTGAGTCAGGTCAAAAGAGTGTTCGCGACATTACTGACCCAGGGCTAGGGATAGCAAACAGATGTTGTAATTGTAGAGGTACCATGAGTCATGGGTACATGAAAGGTAGACAAAGCATCGACAGGAATCAGAGGTGGGTTAATGCAAGAACAAAACCACCTGATATAGGGTCGGTACACAAATAGCTTGTGTCTTCTTAAAGATATTAAGAGACATGTGGGTACATAAGTATAATGCTTTTCTATGATGTATTATTATTATTATGTGATGTATTAGTTCATGCATTGATACACAAGATAGATGGTTGTATTTATGTGTGATGAATATAGGAGTGTAATATGAGCATTTGATGTATTATCTAGGGTGGTAGCTAAAGTGAGATGGAGCCATACTTAGGGCTACCCAGGCAATATGTCTGGGTCACATGTTTAGTAAGTTTTAGTCGCCCAATATTTGAAAACGAAGTTTTCTTTTAAGAGGGGGGTGATGACATAAGCCTGGGTCATTGACATTGAGGTGAGTGACCGGGCATGAGGAAGAATGGAGATGAGAGTGGGAGACAGGAAAGTGACTGACATGGCTATGAGAAAACAGCCAATCCTGAGAAATAAAATAGTGAGGGTATAGGGAAAAAACCCCTAAGGCGGATGGGGCGAAAGACAGTTGTGTGTTGTGTGAAGTCAGGAGACTGGAAGGGCAGTGAGAGAAGAGACTGACTGCGGGGCAGGTCGTTTCAGAGAGTTGAGTTTGAGATACCGAGGGAGTCGGTAGTCCACGTACAACGGGGTTGTGTTGTTCTCCGAGTTATGAAGACAGGCCTGAACCAGAGTGGGTTCTATAGGGAGTGAGGGCCTAAAACCCAGAGTGGGTTATATAGTTGAGCAGTAGCTCCGACCCAATGTGTGGGTTGTATTGTAGGATGTCCAGCCGTGGATAGAAGCTGGATTACCTGTCTTGTGGATTGAGATAAGAAGCAGGCCATGAGAAGGCATTGATGTGTGCTGGTTAAATTGTGAGGAGGATATTTATATTCTATGGATTTACATTGTTTCTGGATATATATATATATATATGTTCCGTCTGTTCGTCTTATTTCTGGAATAAAGGATTATGTGCGCCAACTCAATCTTGTTTCATGACTGGTGAAGGTGCACTTCTGGGGTGAGTTGGTTTAAGAGACAGTTAGATATCTCAATTGACACACCATGAATATCGTTACCTAGACAACGACCATCACACGACAATATCAAGCAAAGAACATCAAGAACATTGATATTATCATCAAGAACGACGTGTGACACACCACCTCCAATGTTTCCGCATTAACATATATTTTTCTCTATGTTAGTTTTATATGTGTGCTTTATCTATCTTTTTGCTATGTTAAGATATAAGATGTAAGCTTCACTATTCTTTTGGGATGAGGTTTATTAGTTTTTCTATACCATTCTATAAAGTGGATAGTAATATTGTATCATCAGCGTATCGAATCTAAGGTATTTCATGGTGGTAATTGCAAACATTAAAGGGTTTAAGTAGGTTTTGTTGTTTGTCCATCGAGAATGATGATGACCATTCATTTCATCCAGTATTGTGTAATAATGCACGCCACGAATTTCCGTCTTTGGCAGCAGTCTCCCATGTGTCGTGATGAATTCCAAAAGCTTTTAGTGAGATCTTCAGAGTTTCTTTAAAGCGTTTCCTCTGACCGCCTTGGGAGCATTTACCACAACGCAGCTCGCCGTAAAAATTTCGTTCAGGGAGCCTGTGATCTGGCATGCGAGTTAAGTGACCAGCCCAGCGAATTTGATTCTTCATTAGTTGAGTGTGAATACTGGGCATGGGCGCTCTTTCTAGGACTTCAGTATCTGGGATCTTGTCTTGCCATTTATCTTCAATAGCTTCCTAAAGCGGACGTGGTTTAATTTCCTAGCATGCCGCTTGTAAAGAGTCCAGGTTTCACAAGCATATAGCAGTGTGGATAATACAACTGCTTTGTAGACTTTCAGCTTTGTTTGCAAGCTTATTCCAGTTCTGTCCCACACGTTATTGTATAGTCTGCCAAAGGTCGCGCTGGCCTTGGAAATTCTTGCATTCACTTCGTCATCAATTGTGTCAGCTTGGGACACAGTGCTGCCAAGATAGGTGAATGTGTCCACAATACTCCATTCACTTTGATATTCGGCACGGCGTGATTAATCCCTGGAGCTGGCTGGTACATAACTACAGTCTTCTCCAACTTGATATTAATCCCAAAGTTGGCACAAGCATTTGAGAAAGCTGAAACATTTTGTGGCATATCTACCTCTGAGTTTGCGATCATCAGCAAACAGGAGCTCTCTGACGGTGTCACTGGTAGTTTTGGTTTTAGCTTTTAACCATCTGAGATTGAACAACTCTCCATCTAAATAGATGAAGTTGGGTGAAGAATGACCTGCACGATGAATTGGATTAAAGTGAGGAAGAGTTGCGCAATTCATCGACCCCACTCTCTCGTCTGAGTCCATCTGAGTCCAGTGGCAAGACAAGTCAAGACGACTGGAGACGATTACAGGTGCAGTGGGTGACCAGGGCGATCTACATGCCTTTCCATGCTCATTACGTTCTACAACGATTTGCAGGTAAATGCCGCCTTGCCCGTTGAATCATCAGTGATTTCTTCTGCGCAGTCTACCGAATCCGGTCTTTACATGCTGGGTCGGCATAACCTGGTTCCCCGATTGGTTTGATGCTGAATCGGCTACCCACAACTCGTTTAGCCAGCTTGTCACAGTGTTTGCCGGTGGGGGGGGGGGGGGGGGGGGGGGGGGTGGCCGCTGTCGCATTCTGACAGCTACTAGGATTCACAAGCTTGAGCTGGCTGTCAGGCTTGGACCAGTGGGGAATGGTCAAATGGTTTAACTACGTAACGAACCAGTGACAAGCCTAGCAAACCAGCAGGAAATTTACTTGATCCTTCGTAATATTCATCATGAATCATAGAGGAAATTGAAGGAAAGGCGCTAGTCACAGTGTCTGGAACTTTAACTTCTCCTCTCCAAAACTCCTAACACTGTATAAGAGGAAGGCAGCAATAAATGCCTACGATACATCAGAAGGCAGCAGTAACAGCCGGTAGTTCCATTCCCTTGCTGGAGGTTATAACTAGGACAGCTCCGTTCTGTACTTATATAGCCTGCCATGAACACTAGCTCCATTGTGAGATTTTGCTACTTAACACTGATCAGTCAGTGTGAATATTGGCAGGTGAACCACCAACAGCTGCTGAAGTGCTACCCAAGTTTCCCCCTCATCACATGATTTCTCGTGCCAAGAGGTGCCTGGAGCGTGCGGATAAACATCGCCCGTGTATGTACGCATTTCCAAGTAAAAAATTTATTCCAAAATCATAATATTTACGGAAACACCGAATCTGAACTTCTAGCCAAAAAAATGCGGGCGTGTTTCCTTTCCTCAGCATAGAACAAAATGATGAGCGACCATTACAATGTAGAGACACAAATAATCTCCACGCAACAGCAAAGCTTCTTCTTCTTGTTCTTCTTATTGTTGTCTTCTTTCCCTCCTCCTCCTCCTTCTTCTTCTTCTCCTCCTCCTTCACCTCCTCCTCCTCCTCCTCCTCATTCTTCTCCTTCTTCTTCTCCTTCTTCTTCTCCTCCTCCTCCTCCTCCTCCTTCTCCTTCTTCTTCTTCTTCTTCTTCTTCTTCTTCTTCTTCTTCTTCTTCTTCTTCTTCTTCTTCTTCTTCTTCTTCTTCTTCTTCTTCTTCTTCTGCTTCTGCTTCTTCTGCTGCTGCTGCTCCTTCTGCTTCTGCTTCTCCTTCTTCTTCTGCTACTTCTGCTTCTCCTTCTTCTTGTCCTTTTCCTTCTCCCCCACTTCTCCTTCCCCTCCTTCTCCCCCTTCTCCTCCTTCTCTCCCTTCTCCTCCTTCTTCTTTTTCGTCCTCGTCTGATGGAGCCTCTGCTGTCCGTTATACTCCATTGAACCATAGACCTTCAACCAACTTACAACACTCTGTCTTGTTGTTTGCTATCTCCTGCACAACTCTCCATGTTCTCCCCATTTTATACATGTGTCTCCATCACTTTTTCATCTGGGCTCAGAAGCGTTTTGCCTCTTTCATTCTATCATTGTTCACATAATCCTGACATGATTATCTAATAATATGTAATTTCTTCTACCACAGTGGCTGTCTTTCCCCAATCGATACATAGCTCTGTGGCGAAGGAGTTACGAATGCAGTTCGTATTCCCGTAAACTGCGTTTGAAACACAGCTTCGGGCGATTTGGAAACAGGCCGCCGTGCGCTGGTTTCCATAAATTAGTATACGTCCATGTCATTCAGAAATCAATGGAAAACTACTGAAAGTAAACTTGCCCAGGAATAACAAGATACCAAAAAATTTTTGGAGTTGACTGCTACGCTCTGTAGAAGATATGTAACTAACTTAATTTAGTTCTTATCTCACATGTGCTATTCCTAGATGAAAGGAGGTAGCTCGGAAATTCAGACTCCGTGAGACTTTCACCACATCGCGTCATACTTCTTCTTGGAGACCCTCTTTTCATTTTGGTTTGCTGGTCATCTTCTTTCCTTTTCTATAGACTTGCTCTTTGGTATTTAAATGTTTCAATTAAAGTTTTATACGAGGCAGTGTAGCCAGTTCCACCTTACCCTCTTTAGTCGTCTCTTACGACATGCATTTTAGGCTATAGTGTTTGCTGTTCTTAAAACCCCTTTAACACACAGGAGAAAGATACAGTTTGTAATTGCAATAATGGAGGCTCTACTTCGCGTAACAAGAGACAGCTGAAATACAGTTATAAATCATTCAAAAGCACATGGGAGAACGTTAGCTTCATATATTAAATTACACTGCTGTTTGTAATTTAGAGTCGGAAATTCGTTCGTAATTTTTGTGCAATGCGAATCCCTTTATTTTTGTGATCAACGGAATGTTTGTCTCTTGTGAACAGATAGTATAATTCCTTTTACGGCCGCGTTACCAGATCTCTGAATTATCTTATAATTTAACATCGATGTGAAAAACAAATACGATATGTTGATGGCAGTAAAAGAAGATGCGAGATCTGTTGAGAAATCCACACGTGCCGGGGACGTGTTCATATTATCAGTACAAACCACGAAACGAAAGGAAGCAGAAACATATTACAGATGACAACTTCAGGTTAATTGAAAAAGAAAGGTTCCAAATTGCTGTTATACCAGCCGGGTGAGCAGAGTCAGACTGAGCGCCAAACCTTGCAAAATATCCCCAAGGTTTGTGCATTCGTCACCTCTGGTAGCAAAAGTCCAACTCCTGGCCATCACGTGGCGGAACAGGAGAAGGAGCGATGGCAAGTCTCTGGCTCTGTAAAACCTGACTGCCCAAGATATGTATGTATGTACAAATTTCAAGCAAACTAAAGAAGAACACCCCCCCCCCCCCACCCCCAAAAATCACAGCGTCTGGGGAAATAAATAGTTTTGCACACAAAAACTGCACGAGAATATCAGATGTACAATTTGAGAAGGCAAGAAACAGTTTATAATGAACGCACGTAACAGAATAGAAAGATCTCCAATTGCAAGGAAAACGTGGAGTCATAATCAAGGAGACCTGAACATCGTGGGCGAATTCAATCCATCATCACATGTCAAAATTGATACAACTGTCATTACTGTAACAGAAAGTAAAAATATACTGTATTATGTATATTTAAGGAATGAATTCATTAAAACAAAGGTCTGTTTTACACGCGTATGGTGCATTGGCATATGGTGCTAGTCCAATATTGTTAACGCCCAAACGGCACCCAGTGGACGCTGTGGGCGACATCAAGCCGGCCGCTTTTACTGGGGTGTTAATAAGTAAGTCACAAATGGCCGTAGAAAAATAACTAAATATGATAGCAACTTGAAATCAGTTTATTTGTAAACATAAATTGTCCCTTTATTTATCAACATAATTTCCACAAAAATTGATGCACTTGTTCCATCGGTTTATCAGTCCTCCCAAACCTGCTGCATAGAACTGCTTGCTCTGTTTTCTAAACAACGTTTTCACTTCACGTTTAACTTCGGCGTCATTTGCGAAATGTCTCCCGCCAAGGTGGTTTGTCAGTG
Source organism: Cepaea nemoralis (assembly GCA_014155875.1). Taxonomy (NCBI): domain Eukaryota; kingdom Metazoa; phylum Mollusca; class Gastropoda; order Stylommatophora; family Helicidae; genus Cepaea; species Cepaea nemoralis. The sequence goes on along the minus strand of JACEFZ010026008.1, from coordinate 106,291 downwards.
TTTATGCTGAGAAATGTTTGTCCCCTAAAGCGGTGCATAGCTGGGTAGAAAAAGTTACGAGGGTGATTCAATAAGTAAGGCACACAGTTTTGTGGGATGGACGGTAAATGAAAACAAAGCACGCAGTTCTATGTAGCCGGTTTGGGAAGACTGATAAAATGATGGGATAAGTGCATCATTGTTGGTGGAAATTATGTTGAGAAATAATGGGACAATGCATGTATACAAAATAGACTGGTTTCAAGTTGTTATCATGTTTAGTTATTTTTATCCAGCGATTTGTATTACGATATGTTGATGGCAGTAAAGGAAGACATGAGACCTGTTGAGAAAGCACACGTGCCGGGGACGTGTTCATATTATCAGTACAAAACACGAAACGAAAGGGAGCAGAAAATATTATAGATGACAACTTCAGGTTAATTGAAAAAGAAAGGTTCAAAATTGCTGTTATACTAGCCGGGTGAGCTGAGTCAGACTGAGCGCCAAACCTTGCAAAATATCCCCAAGGTTTGTGCATTCTTCTCCTCTGATAACAAAAGTCCGACTCCTGGCCATCGCGAAGCTTCTACTCAGAATTATAATGAGAAGAACAAGGAAGATATTAAAAATGGAAATTATTGAAGAACAGTATGGCTTTATGGAAGGAAAGGGTACAAACAATATATATATATATATATATATATATATATATATATATATATATATATATATATATATATATATATATATATATATATATATATATATATATATATTACGAACACTAATAGAAAGGTCAATAGAGAAACAGAGAGACATATATTTATGCTTCATAGATTATACTAAGGCGTTTGATAAAGTAAAACGTGATGAGCTGATAAAAATGTTAAAAGATATCAACATTGATGGGAAAGATTTAAGAATAATAAAGAATATATACTGGTACCAAGTAGCAGCAATTAAAATGGGGAATAAAGAAGGCAGTTACGAACAGATAAAGCTAAGAGTACGACAGGGGTGTCTTGTCACCCGATCTCTTCTCCCCATATAGCGAAATAACAATGAGAGAGATCAAAGGAATACTAATCGGAGGATATAATATAAGCAATATACGCTATGCAGATGACACAGTATTGGTGGCAGATAATGCAACAGACCTACAACAATTATTTGACATTGTAGTATCAGAGAGTGCACAGAAAGGGCTTTCCTTGAATGTCAAGAAAACAGTAACAATGGTGATATCAAAGAAAATGGGGACACCAACATGTGACATAGAAATAGAAGGGGAAATTCTCAACCAAGTGGATAATTTTAAATACCTTTATTATTATAATACTTATAACATCAGATGGGAGATGTATAACAGAGATTAAGAGCAGAAAAGGGCAGGCAAAAGCCGCATTTCAGTAAATGAAGAGTATCTGTCACCAACTGGCTCGAGGTAGCTCCCGGTTGGGCAACCACCCAGCCAACATCATTTTCTTCTGCTGGTGTTAAGTTCTGGCTGCAGTTTAAGATCCCCTAACTCTGTCAGAAGGACCTAATTGCTACCCCAGATCCCAGAGAGAAAACGTGGAACAAATGTCTGTTATGCTGATTTAAGACACTGTCCCTGATACTCAAGAAAACAGTCAAGAAGTGGCTCGTTGAAGATAGAATATATCTATATAGTTTTGGCTGTACTTGGTATCACCAGAAGTGAGAAAGGAGGAGTTAAGACATGCAACGTAATCTGGTTACTTATGACTGCATAGGCAAGATACCTCCCGGACATAGATTCCCACTTCTGGACAATATGTGTGAACCCCCACTAAATGATACAATAATGTGTGTACTTGATACGCTACACAAACATTTATAAACATTTAGAATTATACGGACAAATTGAGTTTTAAAATACAACAACTGTGTTTATTATTGCTATTGATGATCATATGATGATGATGATTATATTATGGTATACGTAACTTAAGAGGTCACATAGGTCATGCTTCCCCCAGTGAGACGCAGTTCACTGTCAGATTGAAGGAGTCCAAATTGGTCCCTCACAAGGCTAAGTCACTTCCTGATATGGGTTGTTGACTGTCCATTGCTCCTAAGAGATCTGGAATGAAACGAACGGAGATGGGTAGTATCTACGTCTACACATCTCAAAACACATATGTCTATACATTCATATAAACATACATTCAAGTCATAATATATGATGGTATGATGATATATATGATGGCATGTTACATAAACATATATCAGTTCTAAATAATATATATATATATATATATATATATATATATATATATATATATATATATATATATATATATATATATATATATATATATATATATTAATAAAACTATTTAGAACATCTATAGCTCAAAACATACATATTCATATACATTTGTGTAATGGAGTGTTTCCCATATAAGTTCACCTCACTTACACTCTCCCTTTCTGATTCATTCATACTGTCTTGTCGGAAGGACTGGTCGCACAGTCCTGTCGAACATTAAATGCCTTCCCTGAATCTGTCTGGGATATTGAATGTCCTAAGTCATGTCTGTCCTCATGCAGACATCATGCAGACAAGGTGAACTGGTGCCATTCCTCAAACCAAGTGGTTTCACCACAATCTTGGTAGGCACTCAAAGTGTTGGTCCAAATAATCAATGTTATCGGACGCTATCAAGAGACTGGTAGCTCTCAGGAATTTCTCCTAAGTAGTCAGTCTCCCCAATGTTTAACATCATACAGGATGAATCTAAATGTATCTCCTGTACATGAATAAGCCACACGCTCATGTAGCTTGGATAATGGATTTCTCCAAATTATCACATACAACAAATCAGACAACCAAGTGGTGAATGAAAGAAGAAGATAAAGTTCACAGTGTAATAGTAAATCTAGAAACTGGAACATTAAGTACAAAGAAAATCCACGAGTGTAAAGTTTGGGAGAATATGTAGAAACAGGAAACTACACAAGCCTTCAGACTAGCAGACAAACTAATCAGAGTAATGGTATTACCTGGGTTATAGCTAGGAAATCCTGTCATACGACTTCGTACAGAAGTCCAACAGAACGAAATGTTAATATTTCTCCAGTAGGTATCCTAAGAATGCTATTGTAAATTTGCGTCTGAAGTCTTGCTGGCCATGCATGTAGTTTTATTCTCTTCAGCCCTGGCTAGTTTTCACGTTGGCTAATTAATATATCCCCTATTAATTAACTCCACCTATTTTTCATGTAGGACGATTTACCTAGATGGATTAAGTGCCAAATTCTTTTCACCCCTCCTCCTTTCCTGTGGACGGTAGTTTCATATGTCAATCAAATTGACCGATGCCCCCCACGCCTGAAACAATGAAACATGCTTTGGCGGCAATGCAGTTGCGTCATTACCTTCCAATCTGCTGTTAACACCCGCCTTCCTGGGTTGCTGGCAAAATGTGTCAGCCCTGTGTTCCTACTTTGCTGCGTATTGCAGTGAGGTGTTAAGCATCTGGTCCTAATTGCCGTCTTTGGATCACACATTTCAGACGGGTCTGGCTGACCCTCTTATCTCCCATTCTGCCGTGGCTGGTTTACACGTTAGGTCATGTTAACCGTAAGGTGTTAGGTGTCAGTCCCCATTCCAACCGCAGGATTCTAAACTAACACGTCAATCTCAACTGACTGGCTCCGCGATGTATCAACTGAAAACAGTGAGTTTTCAACCTTTGATAGCGCCCGCCGACTGGTGCCGTGGTGTCTGGGTGTTACGTTTGATCTGGACATCAAAGCTTTCTCAGACCTAGCATTACAGAAATGATGGGGCGTGCGTGGTCAAAATGTAATTTTCTCTTGTTTGCAATCTCTGTTAGTTTTTCCTTATTCCTTGGTTGGGGACTAGATTATTTTCTAGTGGACAATTATTCTTTTACTTAGAGAATGATTGAATAATTCTTGTGGGCTCTTTAATTCCTTTCAAACTTGTGTCATTCGGATGCTGCCGGGGATGTCCCGTCACAGTATCTTATGCAATAGGTCGCTATCAATGAATGTAAGAGAGTGCTAATATGCTATATAGAACCTGTTTCGTTGTAACGTAGCGAATCTTTGAATGTAAATAAACAAATTGGGAAGAACTTGGAAGCAACAGAGATGTGGTTTTTAAGACGAATGTTGCGAATTCCTTGGACTGCCAGAGTAACTAACAACTATTGCCTGAAAGAGGCTAATGAAACTAGAACACTATATACAACAATACGAAAGAGACAAACAGCTTTCTTTGGTCATGTGATGAGAAGAGATGCATTGGAGAACATCGCGACAACTGGAAAGATTGAGGGGAAGAGAGGCACAGGCAAACTAAGAGAAATGATGCTGGGCGGATTGAGACGGTGGTATGGAGGAATATCATCAGCAGAGTTGATCCAGAACATCAAAGACCGAGATCTGTGGCGAGCCATGAACGCCTATGCCAGCCGGCACAGAACTTGATGATGATGATGATTTGTGACTTACTTATTAACTTACCCTCGTACTTCCCAAGACATTTCCAGATACTCATTTTAAACTTGGTGGACCTGGGAGTCCAGGTCAATTAAAAAACAAAATTCTAAACCGTCCTGGTGTGGATTGAACCCAAGAAAATCGGTAAGGCAGGCGAGCGTCATGCGGCAACGCTACCGCACCTCTCATTTAAGGAATACTGTGGGGACATGTGTGAAGAAGTGACAAATAAAACACCTTAAGTTGAAGAAAAAGAACCATAGTATTTATTAGTGGCGGCACAATCAGAAATACAACGTCTGGAGATAGGGTGGAGGGGCACCTTAAAATCGTCTGTGTCGATTTACCTAGAGAACTAATCTTGGCACGAGGAAAGGCCTCTTGAATCTGCCACACACTATGTGTGAAGATCCAGAACAGCGCTGTTTGGTCAAATCATCGAAAAGAACTTCCACATCACCCTCCTAAAGAAAGAGATTTCAAACTGTGCACCAGCTATCACATTCATCCTGGGGGGGGGGGGGGGGGGGGGGGGGGGGGATTCTTCATAGAACGTTGATAACATCACGTCGCGCCGAAAACCTCATGCGCTCTTCCGTCTCGTGTGTCCTCATGGCATCCTGTGTCTGCCTTCATGCTGGTAGAATCCTGCCTCTGTGTCAAGTAACTATGCTTTTCATGACTGTTTCTATCCAAGCCGCTGTGACATTTAATAGGGTCAAAGTATTTCCGAGACATGATACTGTTGATGAGCCAATTTTTGTTTTCAATGTTAAGATCGCTTACACTAAGGAAATAAATGACCGTAGACCCCGAGGTAGACCAAGAAAACGGTGGAGAGATAATATACATACAGACCTACAGACACTTGGAATCAGCGACTAGCAAGATAAGGTCAACCAGAGAGACGAATGGAGATGGCTTGTATCTGCAGCAAAGAACCTCAATGGCTCGGAATGCTGAAGAAGAAGTTAAGATCTTATAAAATCTCAGAATTCTTCTTCCTCTTCGTCTCTATCATATTCTAAGAATATGTTTGTAATGTGTCAGGTCAAAAGTCCCAATTGTCTTCTTTAGTGGTAGCAAATTTGTCCACTTCTCACATTCTTATGCTGCAATAGCAAAGGTGAAATGTTCTAAAAGATGTTCCTACTATACTTCCAGGCTAATACATCATTCTAGCGAAATTCTCTTTCCAATCACTATGACGTGTTTATTGATGTGAATTACAAAAAGTACAGGTAGATCTAATCAAGACATGGGAACTAGGGACAACATCGTCAATATGAAAACCATCTTTGAGAATTGTTGAGGGGTTTGTTTTACTTAAATTGGAGTTCCAGGTAGGCCCAGCCTCAAATGGATCCCAGAAAATGTGGGGAATGTTCTGTTATAAGAAAATTTGAAGCGGGGGAGTGGTGGCAGAGTGGCTAAGAATGCTGGGTTCTCTTTCGGCTGACCTGGCTTCGAATCCTCGTTAAGGTGTTTTTTTTCTGTCGGGGAGAAATATGCAATCCTTAACCTGCACAGTTCGCGGCGACTGCACTAGCCTGACGGCCTTAATTTCGCAGGTCCCCCCCCCCCCCCCCCCCGCTGTACTTCACCGCAAGGCACTATAGGCAGTAGATGATAGTGATAGAAACACCAAGCTGCACATCAGAGCATTCGGGTCACCAGAAAGATGTGCGTATTACCAACCCAACCGAAAAGAACAAGTTACAATCTTCAGACATTACGGGTGCAACATCACGTTTTACAGTACGGAAGAGCAGAAATACTGGTACTTTTGCTTTCTTTCACTCCAAACAAAAGGGAATCCCAGGGTATGACGTCACATCCAGGGGTTCCCTGTGTTGCGCCGAACATTCAGGGGGTTTCCGTGTGTTGCGCCGTAGCTCGGTGGGCAATTCTATGCGGCGGCGGTGGTGCGCTATTCTTTCACTTTCCGGTTAGGGTTAGGGGGTAGGGTTAGGATTAGGATTAGGGTTAGGGTTAGGGTTAGTGTGTGTACCCTACCCCTAACCCTAATCCTAACCCGAACCCTAACCCTAACCGGAAAGTGATTGCAGGACCGATGCAAATGAGGGTCGAAAGGAGACAGAAACGGTTGCCACAGCCCAAAGAAACAACACTGTGGTGTGGGGCAATTGAAACGCACTGACACGCACTCCACCCGAACACAGAGGAGATCACCGTCGGCGCTAAATATAGCTGGTGACTCTAAATATAGCTGGCAAAGTTTGGGGTGAAAGAAAGCAAAAGTTCCGAAATACTATAAAGTTAGCAGACTTAATGGAAGCCCTACATGAACAGTGTCAGAAATGCAAACAGGGTTTTAATACAATATAATTCCTTAGCATTGCAACACACCGGACAATGAAGAAGAAGACAGATTAGCACAGGCAGTTGAAGACTGCGCCTCAGCCTGATACAGACATAGAATATGCTGTGGCCAGGAAATTTATCAGAAGCACCAGAGCATCCGTGTTATCAGAAAGATGGTGTACATTACCAACACAGCCGAAAAAGGTAAGAACGAGTTAAGACTACAGACTACGGACAGGCCAGAACAGGATGAAATACCACATGTTTAATAAACTAAAGATAGGAGATGGTGATGAATGTAACTGTGGAACTGGTAAAATGACAGGAAAACATTTGCTGCAGGAGTGCCCAACATATACAGAACAGAGAAAAGTACTTTGGCCTAAATCCGCTCCATTCGAGAACAAACTGTACGGGTATTTCAAGAAGCTTAATTTGATTGCCGCTTATTTTTGCTTTTAATTAAATAAACGACTGAAGGTGTAAGAAGAAGAATAAGAAGTCAATATTTTTTTTTCAAAAAAAGCATAGTTCATTAATTCATCATCATCAAATGCCATGCCGGCTGGCGTAGACGTTCATGACTATCCACAGATCTCGGTCTTTGGTTTTCTGGATCACCTCCGATGGTTATATTCCTCCATGCCACCGCCTCAATAAATTCAACATCATTTCTCTTGGTCTGCCTCTGTCTCTCGTCCCCTCGATCTTTCCAGATGTCACGATTTTCTTCAATGCCTCTCTGCTCTTCACATGACTACAAAGAAGCTGATTGCCTCTTTCTTATTGTTGTATATAATGTTCTAGTTTCATTAGCCTCTTTCAGGCAATCGTTTTTAGTTACTTTGGCAATCACAGAGGGAAAATCGAAAAACAATATAATAAAATAAAATAAGTATACTATAACACAACAAACGACGTTTATATTATACTAATCTTTATCAGGAACAACATAAAAATATCTAAATAACAACACGAAGTTAGAAAATGTAATAGTATTAAAACACAAATCCTTCGCATTCAGGAAGGCGGCGCAGAAGTTCTTAAGAAGGAGAAGTTTCACATTACCATTAACAAACATTACCCACATGTCACTCCTATGGTGGGAACGTGGACAGGCGGTTTCTATGCGAGTATGTAAGAGAAAACTGGATATCAGTTAGACATTAGGCGTGTGATGCCTTTCCTCTAATCTAAACCAATGCGGAGGTCTCGCGAACTAACATTCGTCCCACAAATTAATTTGTCTCCTACAAAATTATCGCAACCTTCGTCTCACAAAAGAAGAAGCTATTTTCGCTTCTGTTTGCATATGTCTATTTTATTTATGTATTTGTTTTTATTTTTCTTCAAATTAAGGAATTCTTCTTTATGTCTTTGACAGTCTTTCTTTACTTTTTGAGGCAGGATTTCTTTTTTTTTATTTGGGTGTGTGTAGTGAGTTGTTCATTCTTTTTTTTTCCAGGATTTATGTCTTTATTTTTAAAAAAAGAATGTTATTATTAGGAATTTCCATCTTTATGTTAAATGATGTTTTTACCCCAGGGATTTCAATCTATATGTTAAAAAGGAATGTTTTTCTAGGATTTCAATGTGTATTTTACACAGAGAAGGTCTTTTTCTGGACATTGATAAAGAAATGCTTTGTTTAATTAAGAGATCGTCACGGTATTTTTGATAAATGAATGTCTTTTTTTTCGTTTTCCGTTTTTATTTTATAAAGAAATGTCTAAGAGGGATTTCCATCGGTATCTAATTAAATAAAAGTTAGTTGCATATCATGTACAAGACGTCGCAGTATACTCCAGCATTTATAGCTGTTTGTGATTTTGATAAAGGAATGTTGTTAACAAGGAATTTTTTTATTTTTTAATAACTGAATGTTTTAAACAGGGATTTCCTTTTATTTGATAAATGAATGTTCAAAACAGGAAGTTTCATCTTTTATTTGATAAAAAACTTTTTTTTAAATGGATTTCTATATCTTGCATGACAAAAACATTTAGTTGCGCGTCATTTACCGGACGTCGCAGTCAACCCCGCCATTTTTTAGGTGTTTATGATTTACTAAGGTTCAGTAGCTTTCTATTGCTTTCTGAACGACCGACGCTCATATAAGAAACAGCGCAAGGCAATCTACTTCCAAAATGCTTGTAGCTGTGTTTAGAACGCGGTATGAGGGATTACGAATCAGCGTCCGTGCCGCCTTCTCCACAGCGCAATTTGCATGACACAGGAATGTTATAGGGTGTATTTTTAATGACTGTGGAGTTTTTAAAAATATTGCCTATCCAAGTTTTGTATTCACTCTCTGTGCAGTTCAGGCAACATAAACTTGGAACGGCAATGTTTTCAGAAGCCCCACAGTCATTACAAATACACCTTGTATTAACCAGGGTTTGTATGTGATAAAGGAACGTTTTTACGGGGATTTCATTTTTTTTTTTCATTTTATAAAAGAAATGTTTTACAAGGATTTCCATTTTTATATTATAAAGCGATTTTTTCCGTGGATGGTATCCTTAATTTGCAACGGGATGTTCGTTTTTACAAAGATGTCTATCTTGGTTTCAATATGAAAATCCAAAAAGAAACGACTGAAAATCGTCAATTTTTAGAGAAATAGACGTAGAGAAGATATTTCTTTTTCTTTGGGCGCAATATGAGGAGAAACAATTTCACAAACTTAGTGACAACTGGTGCTACCTTATGTGAAATATTATCTGTCTTTGCTTTATCATAAGTTTATGTTCTAACAGTAACATTTGAATAAAATTTTATGAAACTGCGGTAAAGCTGTGGAAATGTTAACAATATAAAATAGCACAAAGTAACGCAGCTTTACAGAACACAATTAAACAACATACAGGTCGTTGCAGCGACTAGCCTTCATCAGCAAACATGTTCTAATAGGAACTTTGTATTGTGAAATGTTATTTATCTGTGGTTTATACAGAATAATGTTTTGTTCTAATTGCAATTTTGTAATGTGAAACGTTATCCGCTTTCCTTCATCACATGTTTATGGTCAAACAGGAGCTAAGTAATGTAAAATGGTATGTTTATGTTCTAATTAGAGTTAAGCAATGTGAAATGTTATTTACTTTTGCTTTATCATAAGGTACGCCGGTCTCTCTGGCCGAGGGGTTACAACACTTTCTCCGTAATCCCGTTTATCACGCAGAGTCTCGTAGTAGGGCGAGAGTTGGGAGCGGTTCGACCCCCGCTGGTGACTCTCGGGATAACTGAGCCGGCCGCTCAGAAAGCAATGGCAAACTACTGAGCGTAATCTTGCCAAGAAATCAACATACAGCTGAAAAATGCTGATGTTGACAGCGATGTCCTGTAAAGGATATGCAAAACATTTATCATAAGGTTAGGTACTAACAGGGACTATGTACAGGGACTATGTAAAGTGAAATGTTATTAAAGTCTGCTTGATCAAATGTGTATGTTCTATCAGGAACTATGTAATGTGCTTCATCCAGGATGTGTCTATCTTCTAACAGAATCTTTCCTATGTGAAGGTGATTTTTTGTGTACTTTCTCCGTAATTTGTTTAACGTCTAACAGAATCTTTCCTATGTGAAGGTGATTTTTTGTGTACTTTCTCCGTAATTTGTTTAACGTCTAACAGAATCATTGTAATGTACATGTGATGTGTATTTTCTTTATCCATAATTTGTTTATCTTCTAACAGAATCACTGTAACATGAGTGTGATTTGTGTCTACTTTATCCAGGTTGTGTTTATCTTCTAACACAATCATTGTAACATGAAGTGATGTGTGTTTCCTTTATCCAATATGTGTTTATCTTTTAACAGAATCTTTGTAACATGAATGTGATTTGTGTTTACTTTATCCAGGATGTGTTTATCTTCTAACAGGTGCCTTGTTTGAGCCAGAATACGAAGGTCAGTGGAGGGCCTTGAAGTGGGCCGTTGAGGACTTCAACCTAAACCCGGATATTCTAAACCACAAGATTGTTCTCGTGGAGAGACAAACCCTCCCCCCACAGGACAGCTTTGTGGCGCAGAAAATCGGTAGGGCTTATCTCTTAAGTGAGGGACAGCTGTTATTTAGAATCAATAATTGCCAACATTCCCGGCCTGGGTCAGTATTAATGGCCAGAAGTGTTAGCATTATTGACGGGTGTAAGCATTTTGTGGTAATGTTTTCAAATATTCATGCTGGGAGTAAGCATTTGGTGGTAAAAGTTTCAAGTATAAGTGATGAGGATAAGCATTTGGTGGTACTATTTTCAAGTGTTCATGATGGAGGTAAGCATTTGATGGTAATAATTTCAAGTATACATGATGGAGGTAAGCATTTGGTGGTAATATTTTCAAGTATGCCTGATGGCTGGAAAGCATTTGGGGGTAATATTTTCAAGTATGAATGAAGGGGTTAAGCAGTTAGTGGTAATATTTTCAAGTATTAATGATAGGGATCAGCATTTTGGAGTAATATTTGTAAATATGCCTTATGGGGGTAAGCATTTGGTGGTAATATTTTCAAGTATGCATAATGAGGGAAAGCGTTTGGTGGTAATATTTTCAAATATGCATGATGAGGGTAAGCGTTTGGTAGTAATGTTTACATGTATGCATGATGATGGTGAGCATTTGGGGGTAATAGTTTCAAATATTAATGCTAGGCGTATGCTCATGGGTAATGTTTTCAAGTATTCATCGTGGGGGGTAAGGGTTTGATGGTAATTTTTACAAGTATGTATGATGGTGGTAAGCATTTGTTGGTTATGTGGGGAGTAATATTTTCAAATTGTCGTGATGGGGGTATGCATTTGGTGGTAATGTTTTCAAGTATTCATGATGAGGGTAAGCATTTGGTGGTGATATTTTCATGTATTCAAAGTTAGTTAGTTAGTCAACAGATCATCCTCATTGCACATCGAACCATTCAGTCCATAAGTGCTCGGATCCCCTCCTCAGCAAATCCCGCAGCGTGTAGCGGGTAACGACACCAGTTCTGTGTTGGTTTATCAATCCTCTTTGGCTTCCTGCGTAGTGTTCTTGTTTGGCCACACCTCTTTTAATTTGCTGTTCTCGCAGTCTGACCATGGCTGTGGACTCGCAGTCATCACTTGGTTCTCGCAAAAGTCTTACTCCTCGTAGAGCATTCAGAATGTCAGCCTGGTCCATGGCGCGTCCCCCCTCCACAGTAGCCTTACCTGGGAGCTATTCATCCCGCTCATTTCCTTGTACTCCCGCATGCCCTGGCACAAAGATGAAACTAATCTTTGCCAGACAAGACCACTCCAGAGACAGCAACCACTGTCTTCGGATCCACCCTATCTCTATCATCTTGAGCATGCTCATTGAGCCGCCAAGGAAGAATGCCATAGTGAATGTCTGTGTCTCGAGCCATGTTATTGCTTTACTTACTGCCATGACTTACATAGTCAGGCTACTTGTGGTCTCAACAGAGGCACCAGAGTCGTCCTTCACAGTTCTCCATCCGGTCATCGTCATAAAGGCCCATAAGCTTCTCACATGTCGGACGGCCGATCCATCTGTGTAAATAACAGCATCACCGTCTAACGAATTCTCGAAAATCAACGCTTGTACTTCTGCCTCCACAGAAGCCGGATTTTCTTGTCTGCATATTCTTTCTAGTAGGACGCACACAGAAAAAGACGTACAGAAATCTGTTGGCACGTGTACCCACTCCTCGCTAGGTTCTGAGTCCTCAAGTGAACACACCTGTTGAAGAATGTCTTCGGCTTCAACCATCCACGACCTTCCTCTTTTCAACCTGTCATCAATAGTTGGAAAATCAAGAAGGTAGCGCATCACCCTGCATGCTGTATCTCTTGTACATCCAAGAGTAATGCGCAAAGCTTCATTCTGTATCCTTTCCATCCTTTCTATCTACTTACGACTGAGAGTCAGGATTGCCATTGCATACTCCAAAACAGACATGACCAGCCCTAGTATGGAAGACTGCTCACTGTTTGCTGACGCCATCACCCACATCGCAGCTAAAGACCGCTTGGCCATTGTTATCACCTCGTCTGTGTGCTCATTATAAGCAAGGCTTCGATCAAAACGTATCCCCAGGTACTTTATTGCCTGCGTTCTTTCCACAGTCTCTGAACATAGATTTACAGTTGCTGTTGAAGTGTTGACAATTTGATTTTTCAAAGTGAACCATGCCACTGTTGCCTTTGTTGGATTGACCATTGCCCGAGCTTCATCACACCAAGTACTTATGCGATTGAGTTCGGTTTGTAGTTCCACAGCAACCTGATCTCTATCACTACCCTGACGATACACTAAAACATCGTCGGCATATGACAATGTCCTCCCCGGTTCAGTGATCTGCTCGCTGGTGATTCTCACAGTGTAGGCGTTGAACAGCATCAGAGATAATGGTGACCCCTGTGGTAGGCCAGGATATATTGTTGTTGGTTCCGAAGTCCAACTGCCACATCTAAAATCTACTTTCCTTTGGAAGAGGGCTGCGATCCAACTAAGAAGGAAAGGACTTATCTTGAGTTCAAGAAGCTGAAGTATTCAAAAATCCAATGTGACTCTGCTGTACGCGTCCTCAAGATCAATCGCTGCAGCAAAGGTTGCAATGCCTGAGTGGAAACCTTCATAGACGTCATGGGCAAAAACTGCTGCGTTGGTCCAGGTTTCTTTGTTTGGACGGTACCTTCCCAGGGTAGGTGTGAAAACACCTTCCTCTCTAGCGGGCTTGATATTTTGTCTAGCAATTAACTTCTCCAACGAATGGAGACGGATTGTATCTGCAGCAAAGAACCTCAATGGCTTCGGAACGCTTAAGAAGAAGAAGAAGAAGAAGAAGAGAATTAACTTCTCCAGCAGCTTGCCTATTGTATTCTGCTCGTTATTACTCGATATCCCTGAATTTTTGTGTGGTCTGTGCCAGGCTTCGGCAAGGAATCAGATAGCTGTGTAACCACTCCTCCTTGATGCTAGCACTCCCTATACTGTTGTTGTACATGTCTGCTAGTTTCTCTAGCTCGTTGTCGGTACACCTATTGATGTTGTCGTACCTTATGCCATCTGGCCCTGGAGAGCTGTTTGTTTTTTTAAATCGTCGAAGCACTGCCTTGATTTCTTTAACTGTCAGTGTGTCTTCATCCGAAATGTTCTGGGCCTTGCACCTGTCTGAGGTGACCTCCTTGGCAAGATTTCGGCCTCTCATGTCTGTCTGGTTGCTCTGCTCTAGATAGCGTTCGAAGAGGGCTTTCCCTTGTTCTCGTCAGTCCTCTGCCAGATGAGGTAGGCATTTGGGGATAATATTTTTAATTATTTATGATGGAGATAATTATGTGTTGCTAATATTTTCAAGGAGTCATGATGGGGAGCCGGCTCCGTGACTGTTGGGTTAAGGACGTAGTTCCTGATCCCGCATATCTGCGTTCGAAACACAGCTGCGTGCGATTTGGCAGCAAACCGCTTCGCGTTGGTATTTTCCGAAATGGTATGGGTGCCAGGTCGTTCAGAAAGCAATGACAAACTACTGAATGTAAACGTACTAAGTGATCACAGACAGCACGAAATGTTGGTGTTGTCTGCAATGTCCTGTAAAGGATATGCAACTAACTTTATTTTAAGATTATGGGATAACTATGTGTTGCTGATATTTTCAAGTATTTATGATAGGTATTATTCTCATCTCATCTCATTTCATCATGTTCCTCTTGTACCTTGCGGTGTCGAGGTGAAGTATAAACTTCGTGAGAGTGCCCGATTATGGGCTTCATATATCGACATTCCCATGGATTCTACTATTCCCTCCTTCCAACGTTTACGTGGTCGGCCTCTTCCTCTGTTTCCATCAGGTCTGTACATCATTGCTTGTTGTGGCATGCTGTTGACTGGTAACCTACTTGCATGGCCAAACCACTTTGACTTGCTGCTTTCTAATAAAATCTAGTGCTGCTTTAACCCCCACTTTAGTCCTGATTTCTTCATTTCTGATCTTATCGCTTCTTGATACGTTGAGTATTCTTCTCAGGAACCTCATTTCTGTTGTTGTGATTTTTCTTTTCTCTTTTTCTGTCATTGTCCAGGTTTGGCATTGGTAGCACAGAGTTGGTAGGAAGATTGTGTTGTAAAGTGCTTTCTTAGTAGTTATTGATACATGTTTGTTCTTTAGTATTGGTGCCATTTGTCCAATGACTTGATTTGCCTTATTGCACCTATTTTCGATCTCGTCTTCTGATCTGCCATTTGATGATATTATACTTCCTAGGTACTTGTAAACACTTTACTTGTTTCAAGGGATGTTCGTTTAGGTGAATTGTTGTTGTTTGTTCTTCTTTAGTTATAGTCATTACCTATAGTAAGTCCATTTTCGCTGTTAATTATTTCAGTTGGGTCAAAGGGTTCTCCTCTGGTTCGCATTGCACTTATCTTTTTGTAGAAGTTTCTAGTTGCCTCCGTGTAGTTTTTATTTAGGGTTTCTCCATACTCTTCCCAGTCTTTTTGTTTTTCCCTCTTTACTATTCTACACACATGTCTTCTCGCTATTCTATATTCTCTGTAATCACATTCCTGTTTGCTCTTCAACCACTTTTTATATTTTTCCTTTTTTTCTTTTACCGCTTTCTTTACTTCTGCGTTCCACCAACTTGTTATTTTCTTTATCCGTGTTTTGCATTTTTTCGTGGTTCCACATGTTATTTTTGCAGTATTTAAAATGCTTGATTTGAACATCTCCCATTCTTCTTCCACTGTTTTTCTTTCTGTAGGTAATTTTACAAAGAGTTCAGTTAGTTCTTTCTCATAATTGTCCCTTACTGCCACGTCTTTAAGGTTTTTTAAGATTACTGATTCACATGGCATGTATTTTCCTGCTCTTTGTTTTCTTCTTCTGATGGTTCTTATTGTGGCAACGACTGCTTTATGGTCTGTGTTTATACTGAAATTGGGCACTGCCCTTGCATCTAATATATTTCTCTTTCTGTTATTTCTTGTTAATATAAAATCAATTTGGCTTTTAGTATCTAAATCGTTCCATTTATACCAGGTGTATACGTGTGAATCTTTATGTTTATAGAATTTGTTTGTTATATAGAGGTCGTGTTGGCTGCAAAGCTCTATCAGTCTACTTCCGTTATCATTCCTTTGGGTATACCCATAATAATGGGTATTATTATTTGATATTAATATTTTTAAGCATTTATGACTCGGGTAAATATGTAATTCTAATCTGCTAATATTTTAATTATTTATGACGAGGTTAACTATTTAGGGTAAAATTCCAGACATTCATGATAGTACCAGTAATAAGGGCTGAAATGTCTAGACGTTCGTGACACGGATCGGTACGTAGAGCTAACAGGTTTAGATAGTCATTTTGGGAATCATTATTTGAGCTAATGTTTCCAAGCAGCAATAATTGTCATAAGTTATTACCTAACGTTTCTTGTTTCATTTATTTCCTGAGTATTATTCCTGCATTGACTGTATGGATAAACTACAGATAGCGTGGTTTGGGGCATGTTGTGAGAACGAAGCCCAAATAGCTACAGCTGTGTGCCTACAGTTACAGGAGCTTTGATTATAGTTAGAGACAGGCCAAGAGTCAGATGAGTAAATGAGCTTGGCCGATATGAACAGACCAAACTCGTCAGACATAGAACAGGGATATGTGGACTCATTGGGAGAAATCAGGCAAACAACATAGCATGTCCTTTCTGTCTTCGCCTAAATGAAGGAAGATATTTGGCTGACTGTAGCGTATCTGCAGGACAAACCTCTGTGCTGGGGGGGGGGGGGGGGGGGGAGGGGGAGAGAGAGAGAGAGAGAGAGAGAGAGAGAGAGAGAGAGAGAGAGAGAGAGAGAGAGAGAGAGAGAGAGAGAGAGAGAGAGAGAGGGGGGTGAAGACTTCAAGCGAACCATCCTGTTTGTGTCCTATGCTGGAACAACCATATAGCAAACACTGATCGCAGAAGAGTAAGAATCACGAAGGAAAATAAGAATAAACTACATCATGTGTATACTACACATACACAGACTCGACACAGTCCAAACGATTCATTTGGTTCAACATTAAAAACCTCATCTGCCTCCTGTACTCAACGGGAAATGTGGACAGCGAACCGGTGTCTGATAGATGGGAGTTGCCATAACGTAGTGGCTAGACGCTCGTCTGCGGGTCCGCTAGTCACGTTCAAATCCGCCTAGAGGCACATTTGGAGAATTGACCTAAGCTACAGACGAACCCAGCCTAAAATGAGTACCAGGGAATGTCTTTGGAAGTAAAGGCGTATTACTGACCACATCACCCAACGAGTCTATAAACTGATGGGTCTAGTCTCTAGCGAAATTTGTTGCCCCATGCGCTGGTAATATCATGGGTACGGTCGGAAGCTGGTTAGATGCCTGGCTCGTTGCTTGCCACAGTGAGGGACATATTCAAAGAAATAGAGATAGGATAGAGACAGAGGGATATATATGTATACAGTAGACGGTACTACCTGCTTTCTGTCAGCGCCGAATGTTGGGCGGAGCTTACATTATGCCAACGGCTTCGGGCGGAAGAGCGCAAGTGGGAGGGTACTAGCCTTATCCTGGTGCGAGGAAATGCAACCCAAAGACAAAATAAGTCATGGCAGGGCAGACCAGGCCCTAAGCCTTGGTTGGCAGCTGGTCTAGGATCGAAGCTCCGACAGGCGGACAGTTAGAGCATTGCTTTGCTGATCCGGCAGCTTCTGCAGCTTGTCTTGTTCCAGATGTATAGGTGTTAACTTTCCTCTGGAGTGAACTAGGCAGGCCGAGAGAGGGATCATGCTGCATGGGCAACACATGGTTTCTTTATTTTAGCCCAGGCTTTGTGCTATGGAGAGGCAATAACTCCATCCCTGGTCTTAACCGGTCTCGGAATCAAAGCGAGAGGCAACTGTTACGGGTTATAAGTCCTTGTCAGTTGGCGTAGACATGGGGCGCCACGCGTTGCCTCTGACGGTGGGAGACACCTACAGGTGTCACTGATCAGCTACCGCCCGCCTCAAACTGGGCAGCCCCCGGCCAATTGGGTGCTGATCCGCCACAGCCTACCTGCTTCAATGGGTGCTTGGGGCTAGGACAAAATCTGAATCGCAGGCTGTAAAACCAATGCACCAGGTACTAATAAAAAGAATAATAGAAACCTCAAGCTACGGCTTGCAACCTGGAACGTGAGAACCATGTGTCCAGGATTTTCCACTGACTTGACAAATATTGACGATGTGAGAAAAACGGCTGTGATTGATGCTGAACTCAATCGTCTTAACATTGATATTGCTGGCCTGCAGGAGACTCGCCTTCGCTGAGGAAGGGTCACTCAGGGAAAACAATTACACCTTTTTTTGGAAGGGAAGAGGGCAGGCAGAAAAAAGGCAACACGGTGTGGGCTTTGCAGTGAAGAATTCGCTACTGGGAATGATTGATATCCCAGCTGGAGGTAATGAAAGATTATTATCACTGCGCTTGGCAACCTCTTGTGGATTTGCCACCATTCTCACTGCATATGCACCGACACTCACTTCCTCTGATGATGTGAAAGATACGTTCTATGAGCAGCTAGACTCTGCGATCAAGGCAGTTCCAAAATCCGACTACATTTATATGCTCGGTGATTTCAATGCTCGTGTGGGCAAGGACTCGAGTTCATGGCCAGTGTGCCTTGGAAAATACAACATCGGTCGCATGAATGATAATGGGCAAAGGCTGCTGGAGCATTGCACTAGAAATGACCTATGTATTACAAACTCCTTTTTTAAAACAAAAGAGATGCATAAGGTCACATGGAAACATCCAAGATCCGGCCATTGGCATCAGCTGGACTTCATTATCACACGGAGACAACATCTGAACCATACATCATTAACTCGAAGTTACCACAGTGCTGACTGTGATACAGATCATTCTTTGGTTGTTGCAAGGGTTAGACTGAGACCAAAGAGAATCTACACAGCTAAACACAAGTCTAGCCCCAGGATTAATATTATTAACACTCACGATCCTGGAAAGTGCTTTGAATTTCAACAGCAACTTGAGGACGCTTTCAATGATACATCAGAAAATTGTATAGTAAATGATAAATGGAGTAAACTTAAGGAAACTATTTATAAAACAGCGGTAGGGGTTTACGGCACTGTGGATCATAAGAGGCAGGACTGGTTTGCGGCAAACAGCCAGATACTGCAGCCCTTGATTGATAAAAAGAAGATAGCTCTCTTAAGAAACAAGGAAAGACCAACGCGTAACACTCTGAGTGAGCTGAAGCAAGCGAGGAAGGATGTACAAAAGGCTGCCAGGCAGTGTGCGAATGACTATTGGATCAAGTTATGTGAGTCCATTCAAATCGCAAGTGATAAGGGAAACATCAGAAGCATGTATGAAGGGATAAAGAAAGCCTGTGGTCCAATGATCAAAAGAAGTGCACCGCTGAAAACCTTGACTGGAGAAATCATCACTGATAAGAAACAGCAGATGGATAGATGGGTCGAGCACTATTTAGAGCTTTACTCAAGTGAGACCAAGCTGGCGGATGATGCCCTCAACGCCATAGAGGCCCTGCCAACTCTTGACCACCTGAACACACTTCCCACTATAACAGAAGTTAAGTGTGCTATAAATGAGCTTGCATCTGGCAAGGCTCCAGGTAAGGATGGGATTCCAATAGAGGTGATCAGGAGTGGGCAAGACACCCTCGCTCTACAGATCCACCAGCTAATAGAGCTATGCTGGCGAGAAGGACAAGTCCCACAGGATTTCAAAGATTCAAACATCATAACGCTGTACAAGAACAAGGGAGATCGGAGCGACTGCAACAACTATAGGGGTATCTCACTTCTGTGTATTGTTGGGAAAGTATTTGCCAGAATTGTCCTGCGCAGACTTCAAGTCCTGGGAGATCAAGTCTACCCCGAATCACAGTGCGGCTTCCGTCAGAACCGGTCTACCATTGATATGATATTCTCATTGCGACAGATGCAAGAAAAATGCCGGGAACAAAATCAGCCACTGTTTATTGCCTTCATCGACCTCACAAAGGCATTCGATTTGGTCAGTCGTGAGGGTCTGTTCAAAGCACTAAAGAAGATTGGCTGTCCACCAACTCTTCTGTCCATTGTGGAATCGTTCCACACAGGCATGAAGGGTATAATCAAGTTTGATGGCTCAACTTCAGAAGAGTTTTGAAATCAAGAGTGGAGTTAAGCAAGGTTGTGTACTATCCCCCACCCTCTTTGGGATATACTTTTCGCTTCTACTGAAATATGCTTTTCGTGATCAGGATGCCAGTATATACATTCACTCACGCTCAGATGGTGGCCTCTATAATGCTCAGAGATTGAAGGCCAAGACCAAAATTAGCAGGGTACTAATCAGAGAGTTGCTTTTTGCGGATGATGCTGCGATTACGACCCACTCTGAGGAAGAATTACAACATCTACTATCTGCATTCTCCAATGCTTGTTCTGAATTTGGTTTAACAATTAACAAAAAGAAGACACAGATTATGTCACAAGGTGCACATGGTGTACCATCAATCTTTATTGACGACGCCGAACTGGAGATAGTAGACCATTTTACATATCTAGGATCAGAGGTAAATAGCAAATTATCCCTCGATCAGGAAATCAACATCAGGATTGGCAAGGCAGCAACAACAATGAACATGTTAGCAAAAAGAGTCTGGGAGAACAGGAAGCTTACTGCCAAAACAAAAGTCCTCGTCTACCAAGCCTGTGTCCTTAGTACTCTTCTTTATGGCAGTGAAACCTGGACAACTTACTCACGCCAAGAGAAACGTTTAAACAGCTTTCATATGCGGTGTCTGCGAAGAATACTTGGTATTAAGTGGCAAGACAAAATCACAAATACTGAAGTATTGGAAAGATCAGGTTGTGTGACGGTGTATTCCATGCTCAGTCTTCGTAGACTTAGATGGATAGGACACGTTAGGAGGATGGATGATGGTAGAATACCAAAGGACATCTTTTTTGGTGAATTACAGACGGGTAGGAGATCTCAGGGTCGGCCTCTACTACGATACAAAGATGTGTGTAAGCGGGACATGATTGATACAGGCATTGGTAATGCACAATGGGAGCACGTCGCCGCTGAACGTGTTGCATGGAGGGCAACTACCAGAAATGGAATAAAGACAAAGGAGAAGATGATTGCAGATAAAGCACACACAGAGCGTGAGAGACGTAAGATGGTGCAAAATGGTGGAAATGACCATGTTTTCACATGCACCTACTGTGGGCAAACATTTGCAGCACGAATTGGCCTTACCAGCCACACTCGCCACCGCCATGGATCGTATTTATTGCCATATGATAGTTATTAAGCCTTTTTGAAGCACAATGTACCAAACTATCTTCTGTCAAGACGGAAAGGTGCCAATATTCTCTCTCTCTCTCTCTCTCTCTCTCTCTCTCTCTCTATATATATATATAATATATATATATATATATATATATATATATATATATATATATATATATATATATATATAACAGGATGTGTGTGGGTATGTCTGTATGTCCTTTATGCGTTCGCGAACGGCCCATCCGATTGAGATGAAATTTTCTACACGTCTTCCTTTCATTCCAGCGCAGCCCACTGTGGTATTTTTTTAGTGTGAAATCGGCTGCTTACTTAATATATTTAATTTTTCATTTTACATTGTAATTTATATACAGCGAGGGGACTTAACTCTGTAAAAGTTATTTCAAGGGGCATAACTTTTCTGTATAACTTATAGTCATATTGTTGCATCGTTTTCAAAGATTTATAAACTCTTTGTCTATAGTTATATACCGGCATATGAGTTATAATAAATAGTGATACAATCTTTAAGGCATTTTCAAAGTTTTCATAAAAATAATGCATAATGCATAACATTGTAACTCATATTTTTCTGCTTAAAGAATAAATAAATAATAGTTACCTTATCTCTATCAAGTTTGAAGATTTTATATTTCTTTACACTGTCGCCAACTCTAAGAAGACATGGAACACCTTCAGCCATTACTAAATCTACAGGCATATGCGTTATAATCCTCCTCCTCCTCCTCTCCTCTCCTCCACCTCCTACCCTCTTCCTCTTCCCCTCTCCCTCCTCCATCCTCCTCTTCCCTCTTTCTCCACCTCCTCCCTCCTCCTCCCTCTTCCTCCTCCTTCCTTCTCCTCCTTCCTCCTTCTCCCTCTTCCTCCTCCTACCTCCTCGCCCTCCTCCCTCCTCCTAATCACTCCGCTTCCTTCCTCCTTCCTTCTCCTCCTACTCCCTCCTCCTCCCTCCTCCTACATCCTCCCCTCCTCCCTCCTCCTCCTTCTCCTCCCTCTTCCTCCCTCCTCCTCCTCCCTCCTCCTCCCTTCCTCCTCCCTCCTCCTCATCCCTCTTCCTCCCTTCTCTTCCTCCCTCCTCATCCTCTCTCCTCCTCTCTCCTCCTCCCTCTACCTCCTCCCTCCTCCTCCCTCCACATCCCTCCTCCTCCCTCTTCCTTCTCCTCCCTCGTCATCCTCCCTCCTCCTCCTCCCCCTCCTTCTCCTCCTACTCCCTCCTCCTTCTCCCTCTTCCTCCTCCTCCTTCTCCCTCCGCCTCCTCCCTCCTCCTCCCTCCTCCTCCTCCCTCCTCCTCCCTTCATCTC
Source organism: Cepaea nemoralis (assembly GCA_014155875.1). Classification (NCBI taxonomy): domain Eukaryota; kingdom Metazoa; phylum Mollusca; class Gastropoda; order Stylommatophora; family Helicidae; genus Cepaea; species Cepaea nemoralis. The sequence continues at coordinate 83,843 of JACEFZ010026008.1, read as the reverse complement.
CCTCCTCCTCCCTCTCCTACTCCCTCCTCCTCCCTCCTCCTCCTCCTGCGTTCTTCTCCTCCTCCTTCTCTTCCTTACCTCATCCCTCTTCCTCCTCCCTATTACTCCTCCATCTCCTCCTCCTCCTCCCTCCTCCTCCTCCTCCTCCTCCTCCTCCTCCTCCTCCCCTCCTCCTCCTCCTCCCTCCTCCTCCTTCCTCCTCCTTCCTCCTCCCTCCTCCTCCTCTCTCCTCCTCCTAATCTCTCCTCCTCCCTCCTATTCCTCCCTACTACTCCTCCTCCTTCCTCCTCCCTCCTCTTCCCTCCTCCTCTCTCCGCCTATCTCTTCCTCCCTCCTACTCCTCCCTCCTCCTCCACCTCCCTCTTCCTCCTCCCAGCTCCTACTCCTCCTTTTCTTCTTCTGCTGCTGCTGCTGCCGCTGCTCCATTTACCCAAGTTAATTGTAGGGGAAGGTGTAAAGATCTTTCAAGTGCTCTTTCTAATGCTTTTTGTAAGTTGGTCTTCGTTTATCTAAGGTTGTTCTAACTGCAACCAATAAATGATTAGACAGACAGGCAGACAGACAGACAGACAGACAGACAGACAGACAGACAGAGAGGGAGGACAGACAGACAGACAGACAGACAGACAGACAGACAGACAGACAGACAGTCGGGAACGGGAACTTATATGACTACTTATATGAATTAAATTAGATGCTCCCCATCAGGGGCTGGGCGAAGCCGGGCCGGATCAGACAGACAGACAGACAGACAGACAGACAGACAGATAGTCGGTAACGGGAACGGGAACTTATATGACTACTTATATGAATTAAATGAGATGCTCCACACCTGGAGCTGGGCGATGCCGGGCCGGGTCAGACAGACAGACAGACAGACAGACAGACAGACAGACAGACAGACAGACAGACAGACAGACAGACAGTCGGGAACGGGAACTTATATGAATTAAATGAGATGCTCCCCACCAAGGTCTGGGCGAAGCCGGGCCGGGTCAGCTAGTATATATATATATAAAGAGAAAATAAAAGGAGACAGTCACACAGAGAGATACAGAGCAGAGAGGAAAAGGGTGAGGGGTAGGAAAGAGACAGAAAGAGACACAAAGAGAGAGAGAGAGAGAGAGAGAGAGAGAGACAAACAGACAGACAGACAGACAGACAGACAGAAAGACAGAGCGATATTAAGAGATACAGAGAGAGGTAGGAGAAAGAGATAGATACAGAAAGATAGACTAAGAGAGACACAAAGAGAAAGATAGATGGAGAGAGACAGAGAAAGACAGTGAGAGAAGGATATAGTTAGTTAGTTAGTCGACAGATCATCCTCATTGCACATCGAACCATTCAGTCCATAAGTGCCCGGATCCCCTCCTCAGCAAATCCCGCAGCATGTAGCGGCTAACGACACCAGTTCTGTGTTGGTTTATCAATCTTCTTTGGCTTCCTGCGTAGTGTTCTTGTTTGGCCACCCCTCTTTTAACTTGCTGTTCTCGCAGTCTGGCCATGGTTGTAGATTCACAGTCATCACTTGGTTCATGCAAAAGTCTTACTTCTCGTAGAGCATTCAGAATGCCAGCCTGGTCCATGGCGCGTCCGTCCTCCACCGTTGCCTCACCTGCGAGCTTGTCAGCCCGCTCATTTCCTTGTACTCCCGCATGCCCTGGCACGAAGATGAAACTAATCTTTGCCAGCCGAGACCGCTCCAGAGGCAGCAACCATTCTCTTCGGATCCACCCCATCCTCTATCCTCTTGATCATGTTCATTGAGTCGCTAAGGAAACATGCCCTAGTGAATGTCTGTGTCTCGAGCCATGTTATTGCTTTACTTACTGCCATGACATCCATAGTCAGGCTACTAGTGGTTTCAGTGAAAGCACCAGAGTCCTCCTTCACAATTCTCCCTCCGGCCCGAGCCGTAAGGGCCCATTAGCTTCTCACATGTCGGACGACCGACCCATCTGTGTAGATGACAGCATCACCGTGTAGCGAATTCTCGAAAATCAACGCTTGTACTTCAGCCTCCACAGCAGTCGGATTTTCTTGTCTGCATTTTCTATCTAGTTGGATGCAAACTGAAAAGGATGTGCAGAAATCTGTTGGCACTTGTACCCACTCCTCGCCAGGTTCTAAGTCTTCAAGTGAACACACCTGTTGAAGAATGTCTTCGGCTTGACCCATCCACGACTGTCCTCTTTTTAATTTGCTGCCCTTCACCTTCATAATTTCACTATGCAGTGGATGTTGTGTGTATGCGTTAACTCTGAGGTAGGCGCGTGCTCTGCAAACTTGTATTCTGTCTTCAATGGTTGGAAAATCAAGAAGGTAGCGCATCGCCCTGCATGCTGTATCTCTTGTACATCCAAGAATAATGCGCATAGCTTCATTCTGTATCCTTTCCATCCTTTCTATCTGCTTATGGCTGAGAGTCAGGATTGTCATTGCATACGCAAAAACAGACATGAGAGAAGGATATAAAGAAAGAGTAAGGTGAAAATGATGTGAGAGAGAGAGAGAGAGAGAGAGAGAGAGAGAGAGAGAGAGAGAGAGAGAGACGAACGAACGAACGAACGAACGAACGAACAATATTTATTTTCAAAGGGTTAAGAATTGAGCACGCAGGCCCGTCTGACATTTTGCCCTTCTTCTGTATTTCCTCTCATACTTTCTTTCATTCAACATCACATATGAATGATATGAAAGCAGAGGATGAAAGACAGGGGCATGAGAGATAGAGAGAATAGAGAAAATCTATGAGACAGTAGATGTGGTAGACAGATGTAGTAGAATGATGAGGGAGGGTGCAGTGAATGACGTAACAAGACACAGAGGCTAAAGGAAGAGAGAGAGAGGGAGAGAGATAGTAAGTGTTCACGTGTGAGAAAGTTTCTTAGTCGTTGGTCTCATCAAGATAGTCTTATAGCAAACAAGAATAAAAGGGCTTAATGTAGGTTGAGTTAAGACAGACAGATAGTCATACAGATATTCTCTTCTGAAGACCACGAACCTTCAGGAAAAGCCATATAGGCTTTAGAGAAACAAGAGAGTGAGGACAGAGTCGTTCAGTGGGAGGAGACAAGCAGACAAATTTACCCCTCTGGGCTTTTTGTCTTACTCATACGATGTCTAGGACGTAATGAGGAAGATCGAACGTTGAGAAACCCTCTTCTTGTGAGCTTTATATGAAAGAATTCAAAATTAATTAGAAGGGTGAGAGAGAGAATTGCCGGAGGAGTCCTGTCGTGTCTTTTTTCCATTACCTCTATCCCGTTCAACCTCTGAAATGTGAAGAGAAGTATCGGCTGCAGCTGAATTTGACGGTAATAAATACAAACAGTCAGGTATGTCTAACTCTTGCGAAAAAGTGAGAGATACTAAACACAGACACGGTGTACACATACCTTACAACGAACTCCGCTAAGGCAAATGTAAATCACAAGGGGAAAGGGGGGGGGGGGTGTATTTAAAAAATAAAAACTATAAAATAAGATAAAAATAAGCATACTACGACACAACAAACAACATTTCGATAATACTAATCCTTTGAGGAAAACACAGATTTAAAGAAAACCATGAAATTACGAGTATAATATGCAGTAACATAAAAACAATAATCCTTAGTTGTACGGGATATTTCCCTGTGATTTACGTCATCACCATCAGCATTATCAGCATCTTCCACTTCTGCCGTCAAGCGTCGTGGGGAGGAATAATTGGCGTTCCAGCTCCGGATGGGTGGCACTGGATAGTGTCATTCCGTGTGATTGTACAATGCTTTTGGTGTCGTCAATCCATTTTCTTCTCGGGCGTCCTCTTGCTCTCGTCGTAGATAATCTTTGATGTAGGGCCAGTGCTGGTAGTTGATGGTGTTGCATTCTAACAAGATGGCCAAACCATTTGATCTTCTCTTTTTCGATAAATGTGGCACAAGGTGTTGGTCCCACTGTCTGCATGATAATATTTCTTATGCGGTCTCGGATTGTTAAGTTGGCAGCTCTCCTCTGGCATCTCATCTCACAGGTGTTGATTTTATGCAAGTGTGATTTGGATAATGTCCAAGTTTGAGATTGGTTGCTTAGGGTTGGTGTTAATATATATATATATATATATATGCTAGTTATTATGTGTCGTTTTGCATACATATGTCATTGTTGGATGTTTCAGTATGGGTGACGGTAAGTGCACTTGCTTTTTGACATCCGATTTCGATTTCTCTATCCAATCTGCCATCTTCTGAAGATATTTGAATTCTTTAACTTGTTTAAGAGATGTGTCATTTGTCTGTATACTTAGTGGACCAAAAGATCTGCTAACTCGCATTACTTCGGTTTTGACTATATTCATATTCATATTGTATCTGCTGCATGTTAAACTCAAATTATTAATATGCTTGTGCAGTCGCTATACAACGGACACTGAACGATCTGCAAATAGAAGTTCATTTATTACATGTGGATTTGTAGTTTCATCTGAAGTAAAGTGTTCAAAATGTTCTGAATCTGTTCTGTGAAGGCTTGCCTCTTTGGACATTCTGTCTATGTAGATATTAAATAGCAGAGAGAGGGCACACATTCATGTCTCACTCCTGTATGACTTTAAACATATCTGGTATACCTTCTTGTGTGTTTACTGCACTCTGGCTCGAGTGGTACATGGCTATGGTGTTTTCTAACACTTGTCCATGTATCCCATAGTCTTTACGGATGGTCCATAATTTGTATCAGTCTACCATATCGAAAGCCCTTTCCTGATCTACAAACACAATATTCTGCTGGACACTGATTTTCGATGGTCTTTTTTCACATAATTTATTTCTAAATGTGAATAGTGCATCAGTGCAACTTTTACCTTTCCTGAAACTAAATTGTACTTTGCTTACCTATTGTTCAACTATGTGTCTAGCTCTTTGTTCCAGTAGTTTTGCGTACATTTTCCCTATATGACGCAGGAGTTATATACCTATGTATGTTTACATAGTGCAGTTAATTTTAAAAATTATCACCAAAGAAGTGGATTAGCTTCGTGTTTTAGCCTCGACCATGCCTTATGGTCAAGTCATCCAGATATTTACTTTTCTGCCTTCCCTTATTCTTGTTCCCTCAATCGTGTCAGTTGCCACCAAGTTCTCCAGTTCATTTCTTCTTATAAAGTGCCCAAAGAAATATGACTGTCTACATCTAATTTCTCAAATTAGTTTGCTTTCGTCATGTTCATCTTCTATGACTTGGTCATCGGTTGTTCTGTCTATCCATGGTATTCTTTTCAATTTCCTCAGAAACCACATTTCCACGTCCATTAGTCGTTTTTCAGCTTGTCTGCTCATTGCCCACGTTTCAAATCCATAAAAAAGTATAGGTTCTATGTTGCACTTAAACAATGTTTTTCTAGTTGCAATTGACATCTTTCTATTAGTCAGTATGTTTTCCACTTTGCAAAAGGCTAACTTGCAATAGCGATTCTTGTTCTAATCTCTTCATGTCACCTCCCATCAGATGTTATGACTGTTACGAGATAAATGTACCGATGTACTAGTTTAGGAATATTTCCTTGTATCCGTATATTACATGATGGTATTTCTTTCTTCTTAGAAACCACCATAATCTCTGTCTTCTTACAATTTAATTCGAACCCTAGTACCTACTAAGTATTGCATTTCCTGTTAATTGTCTGCAATCAATACAGAATTATCCGCATATCTAATGTTATCGATGTTAAGTCTCCCAATGATGATTCCTATCATACCGTCAACATTTCTGAAAATATTTTCACTGTACATGGAAAACAGATCTGAAGACATTACACATCCCTGTCGCTCACCGCCCTTAATATGCTGAAATTGACCTATATCATTATTAATCTTAATGGAAGCTTTCTGTTTCCAGTATATGTTTTTTTTTTACAAGTCTAAGGTCTTTCTCATCAATGTGTAGATCTGTAAGCATCTTCATCATGTGTACACGTTTTACTTTATTGAAAGCCTACGTGTATTCAATGAAGAAAAGAAAATGTCTTCGAAAGTTAGTTAGTTAGTTAGTTAGACGACAGATCATCCTCATTACACATCGAACCATTCTGTCCATCTGTGCTCGGATCCGTCCTCAGTAAATCCTGCAGCGTGTAGCGACTGACAACACTAGTTCTGTGTTGGTTTATTAATCTTCTTTGGCTTCCCGCGTAGTGTTCTTGTTTTCCGATCCTCTTTTAACTATCTGTTCTCGGAACATGACCATGGATATAGATTCACAGTCATCACTTGGTTCCTGCGAGCGACTTACTTCTCGTAGAGCATTCAGAATGTCAGCCTGGTCCATGGCGCGTCCGCCCTCCACAGTAGCCTTACCTGCGAGTTTGTCATCCCGCTCATTTCCTTGTACTCTCGCATGCCCTGGCACGAAGATGAAACTGATCTTTGCCAGCCGAGACCACTCTAGAGACAACAACCACTCTCTTCGGATCCATCACATCTCTATCTTCTTGAGCATGCTCTCTGAGTCACTAAGGAAATATGCCATAGTGAATGGCTGTGTTTCGAGCCATGTTATCGCTTTACTTATTGCCATGACTTCCATAGTCCGGCTACTTGTGGTCAACGCAAAAGCACCAGAATCTTCCTTCACAATTCTTCCTCAGGCCGGAGCCGACAAAGCCCATGAACATCTGACTCATCGAATGACCGACCCATCTGTGTAAATGACAGCATCACCCTCCAAAGAATTCTAGAAAATCAAAGCTGTACTTCTGCCTCCACAGCAGCTGGATTTTCTTGTCTGTATTTTCTGTCTAGATGGATGCAAACTTAAAAGGACGTATATAAATATGTTGGCATTTGTACCCACTCCTCGCCAGGTTCTAAGTCCTTGAGTGAACACACCTGTTGAAGAATGTCTTCGGCTTGACCCATCCATGACTTTCCTCTTTTTAACCTGCTGCCCTTTACTTTCTTAATTTCACTTTGCTGTGGATGTTGTGTGTTTGCGTTGACTCTGAGGTAGGAACGTGCTCTGCAAATTTGTATTCTGTCCATAACGGTTGGAAAATCAAGAAGGTAGCGCATCACTCCGCATGCTGTATCTCTTGTGCATCCAAGAATAATACGCATAGATTTGTTCTGTATCCTTTCCGCCCTTTCCATCTGCTTACGGCTGATAGTCAGGATCGTCATCACATACTCCAAAACAGAAAAGACCATACCCTCGTAAAGGAGACATAGATGGCGCTGCTCACAGTTTGCCGCCGCCATCACCCGCATCGCTGCCAAACCTCGCTTCGCCTTTGTTATCACCTGGTCTATGTGCTCATGATAAGCAAGGCTTCGATTAAAACGTATCCCCAGGTAGTTCTTTGCCAGCGTTCTTTCGACCAAATCTCTGAACACAGATTTACAGTTGGTGTTCGAGTGTTGACAATATGGTTGTTCAAAGAGAAACATGTCACTGCTGCCTTCGTTGTGTTGACCATTGCCCCAGATTCGACACACTAAGTGCTTATGCGATTTAGTTCTGTTTGTAGATTCACAGCAACCCGATCTCTTTCCTTACCCTGACGATACACTTCGAAAGTAAAAGCGGCCGGTGATATACCGACCGCATCACCGCACATAGTGTCGGTCTGTTTATAATTACTTTCTGTATAGCACCATATGCCCACTGAACCTTAAAGTCTCCTTTACGTTTCACTTGCTTTAACATAAACACAGGAAGCTTCAATAGGTGTAAAGGGGACGTTTACTTATTTTACTTATGCTTGTATCTCATATCATACTTCTGGATGGAGGTGGACAGTTTCCTTCGCCATCCTAACTTGGGGCTAATGCGCACGCCAACAGCCGACGCTGGCTCAGAACTGAAGTGCTGGGTCCAAATCTGCGCCAATTTTTGGCCGGGTAAATTACCGGACAATGTGAACAGAAAATCAACAAATAGTGTCAGAGATTGTACATTTCGAAAGGCAAAAAAAAACCAAAAAACAGTGGGATTGCGTGAACTTTGACAAATCGGCTTTATTTTGCAGTAGTCTCGCAAAATCGGTAACCATTATGCTGCTAGAAAATCGCCGAAAAAAACAAATATTATAAGGTACTTTGCTTGGGTGCTGTTTACGTAAACAACACGAAAATACCTGAAAATGTGAACAGAAAATCAACAAATAGTGTCACAAATTGTACATGTCGAAAGGCATTGAATCAGTCAAGCGTCTTGTAGAGACGTGTCACACTGCTTCATATCTATTGCAGTCTTCACAATGAAAGTTGATTACATCTGTCATAAGTTGTTTGCTCGTTCAGATATATGAGGGAGAAAGTGGACTTTTAAAGAAAATGTGTTTTTCTGCTTACAATGTAGTCAAACTTATTTCCTTCAAAATAGTTCCTTCCATTGTTGATGCATTGTTGCCAGCTTTGCTTGACGGTTTTAACTGATTGCCTGCCGGGAGCAGATAGGTCGGCTCAATGGAACGGTGCTGGCCTGCAAGAAGCCGATCCATCGGCTTGGTATAGACAGTGCGTTATTTGTTTCATTTTTGTTATTTTCCGCAGTTTTTAGTGCCTGTAAATGACGATTTACACACATACAAGATTGCCATTCGATTAGTGTCAGACAAGTTGTACGGATACATTGTATTTTAGGAGAAGACGAGTGCTTAAGTAGTTTTTTTTTTTTTTTTTTTTTTTTTTTTTTTTTTAATTATTATTTTAGAAATGTCAACGCCTTCTGGTTCTGGATATCATAGATTTTAATAAAATTACCCTTTTAAACAATTTTATATTATAGTTTAATGGGTGTAAAAGGGTCCGTTTACTTATTTTACCTCACATTTAATGGTAGCCGTTCTTTGACCTCATTCAGCTTTGGAGCCAAGATCTGGCAGAGGTTCGAATACATGACCACCGGACCCCCAGGCAAATGTGTTAGCCAGTTCGTAGCCTCAGTTTCTAGTCATTCAGTAGCCCATGCATTACAACTGCATCTAACTCTATGTCATATTTTTTTCGCATATCCTTTACAGGACATCGCTGTCAACATCAGCATCTTTCAGCTGATTGTTGATTTCTTGGCAAGATTACGCTCAGTAGTTTGCCATAGCTTTCTGAGCGACCGGCTCACATACCCCGTAAGTTACCGACTCGGAGGTAACCGCCCCGATTCTCAGGCACGTCACGTTACTCACGAGAGTATACGGGATTACGGAGAAAGTCGCTAAACCCTAGCCAGGGAGACCGGCCAATGTCACATAGAAAGGATAAAATGGCACGACAGCACCATCAATGTGGAGCTCTTGAAGAGAACTAGACAAATCCCAGGCATCTGAAAAATAAATGATGCGTTTGCTGAAATATGATGTACATCGTCGCTGACATTGCCATAATGTGAAGAACGTTATATCCACGGAAGTTTAACACTTAGCAGAAAGTCCCACTGTTTACATAGCAACGGCTGGAATCGACTAATATATAATGCTTCCATATATTTGAGCAATCGATTATTGTTTGTAGAATAAGATAAGATGTTTGCATATTTTTTATAGGACATCGCTGTCAACATCAGCATCTTTCAGCTGATTGTTGATTTCTTGGCAAGATTACGCTCAGTACTTTGCCATAGCTTTCTGAGCGGCCGGCTCACATACCCCGTAAGTTACCGACGCGATTCGAACAACTGCTGATTCTCACCGTCGTCACGTTACTTACGAGAGTATACAATTTTACGGAGAAAAGTCGCTAACCTCTAGGCCAGGAAGCCGGCGTTCTTAGAATGCATTATACGAAATGACGACTTCTTATTGGCTGTGTTGTTGCTCAGAAAATGTTCCATGGTGGAACTAATTAGTGAATCTGTGTCTAATGTTAACTCACAACTCATCAACTCCTATTTATCCTCAGTCTGTAAGCTGGCGCAAAGTGGGGTTGCTGCCGTAGTTTGGCCCGGTTTCACCTCTATCCGCTGAACATGTCCAGTCCATCTGCACCACACTGGAAATTCCTCACATACAGTGGCGCTGGGATCCTCGCGACTCCAGGGACTACTTCTCCATCAGCTTGTACCCACACTACCTGACGCTGAGCCGGGCCTACAGTGATGTCATTCGCTTCTGGCAGTGGAGGAGATTTACCATTCTGCATGAGAGCAATGATGGTAACGTGAAAGTCTTTGTTTGGATTTACACAACGTTAGAATTCTTATTATTATTATGTTTCTCATTTTGTTCTTATCTTCTTATTCTTCTTACCGATCGAAGTCTTCTTCCTCTCCTTCTCTCCTTCTAGTTCTTTTCAACTACTACTACTATTACCACCACCACCACCACCCACCACCACCACCACCGCCGCCGCCGCCGCCGCCACCACCACCACCATCACCACCACCACCAAAACCACCACCTCCTCCACCCCCTCCTCCTCCTCCTTCTTCTTCATAGTTCTTCTTTTTCTTCTTCTTCTTCTTCTTCTTCTTCTTCTTCTTCTTCTTCTTCTTCTTCTTCTTCTTCTTCTTCTTCTTCATAGTTCTTCTACTTCTTCATTCTACTTCTTCTTCTTCCCCTTTCCACTTTTTCTTTCTATGCATTCTTAATCCGTTAGTTCAGATTAAACAGTCCCCAATTCCCCGCATTTAGCTCTTACAATTCATTATTTAACTGTAGTCTTAACTAGAGAAAACACATCAATCAGAGTTGGTGTACCAAGAACGGATAGCTCCTGATTTTCTCGCTTATCGTTTTTGATGGCAAGGAGGCATCCCATCTTACTACCCATCAGTTCAGAAGCATTGTGATATTGTTAGTTAGTTAGTTAGTTAGTCGACAGATCATCCTCATTGCACATCGAACCATTCAGTCCATAAGTGTTGTGATATTGTACATCAATAGTTCTTGGGAAAGTTCGCAGCCCTAAGCTGGGATTTCAATCTGGTGCCTGCTAAGCCTAAAGCCGGACACAGACCCCCTTAATCACTTTCCTTCCATTCATAATCATCATCCAGTACCTTGCAAGCCGTCGTAGTCGTTCATGCCTCTCCACAAATTACGATCTCTGATGTCATGGATCAATTCTTGTGATGACTCCCTTAAGAGCCATGACTCACGCCTGTTCTCAAGCATCTTCTCACGCTGTCTTCCTCTATCTCTCTTTCCACAAATCTTTCCGGTTGTCACAACATGTTCCAGGTTTTGTCTTCTTATAGTGTGGCCAAACAACGATCACTGTCTCAGTCTGATGTCTGTGGTAAGTTGTCTGTACGACTCAGCTTCCGTTAAAACTTCATGGTTGCTCATTTTGGCTGTCCAGTTAATTTTCAGCATTCTTCTATAAAACCACATCTCCGAGGCTTACAGAGATGTGTTCGCCTGTTTACTAATTATCCAGTATTGTCCATTCACAAAAAGGTAAAAAGGACCATATTGCACACCCTAAGGCGTTCTGGACATACAGTGCTAGCGTTACATTAAATAGACAAATCGGCTCTCGGTGAATAATGTGTTCCGTATCACACCTGTCACCTTTCCTTCCCAAAACATTACCTGGTTGCCATTTGAGGCTTGTGCCGACCTGGAGCCCAGGCGAAGTTTAAACAATCTGCCTCGATGGAGATTCCAACATATAACCATTCCAGATTCATGTCCATCGGAAATTTCTTTTTCCAGCATATGAGAAAAGACGAAATTGTGTTTGTACGTTTTAGTTTTGATAGAAGGGGAACCATTATGTGTTGATCATTCTTCGCCTACCTCTCGCTCCGAAGGTTGTGAATTTGATTCTGGCCTCCGCCATTTATTTGACGATTACAATTTTGCTGGGTATTCCAGAGCTACGTAGTTCGTGCTTTGTGCGAAGCTTCCGGTAGGCTGCTTTGCGGAAAGAGACCGAGCCATATGGAATCAAACCTAATGCAGATTAATTTGATCCTCTTATCTTTAAACCAAATTTAAACAATTTTAATCTAAATTGTGATGTCCATGTCTTCGTATCTTTCTTCCTCCTCAGGTCTAACGCGGGTGCAGGAAATTTTACGAGAGTCCAATGACTCGCCACCACAAATTACTGTGAGGAAACTAACACAGACAAACAACGACTACATCAGTCTGCTCATGGATCTAAAGAGAAGAGACGAAAAAATGTTCGTTATTGACTGTGGGATTAAAACCATCAAGCCATTCCTTCACGCTGTAAGTTTAATAATAGTCAAATAAAAGATCACAAGTGAATGACTGTGGCCATGCAGGAATATTATCAATAGAATAAGTTCAGAACGAATGGAACCGATAAATGTGACCATGCACCAAGGCCTACGCCAGCTGGTTTGACACTATATATATATATTTTTATATATATATATATATATATATATATATATATATATATATATATATATATATATATATATATATATATATATATATATATATATAGCTCTTGTTTATGCAAACAATATTAGTGTAATAAATATATACTGAAGATAAGATGATAATGATGATGATCATGATCATGACTATACATGTGTGCAGTTTACAATTGCTTTATGAATGTAATAAATATTTGATGATGATGATGATGATGATGATGATGATGATGATGATGATGATGATGATGATGATGATGATGATGATGATGATGATGATGATGATGATGATGATGATGATGATGATGATGATGATGATGATGATGATGATGATGATGATGATGATGATGATGGTGGATGGATGGATGGATGGATGGATGGATGATAGATGGATGGATGGATGGATGGATGATGATGACGATGATGATGATGACGATGATGATGACGACTGATGATGATGCACTTCCTCAGCTTACGTTGCTCTAATAGTGTAATAAATATATACTGAAGAGATGATGATTCGCGTGTGCAGTTTACAACTGCTCTCTGCGTGTAGTAAATGTATACTGAAGATGATGATGATGATAATTATAATGATGCACTTGTGCAGTTTCTATAAGTAATAAATATATACTGAAGATGCTGATGATGATGATGATGATGACACAAGTCTGCAGTTTGCCATTGCTTGATGGGAGTGGTAAATATAAACTGAAGATAATCATGGTGATAATCAGTGATGCTTGCACATATGCAATTTACCATTGTCTGGTAAGTGTAGTAAATCCAATTATGATGACCATAATGTTGATAATGATGATGACGATGGTGATGATTGTGATGATGGACAATCGAACGTGTGCAGTTTGTGATAAAGTCGAAATGCAAGCCCGGTTCTAAATAATGCACACCCTAATCGGATGTGTCGACCACTACCAGCAAATATCACAGTAGAAGTGTACAATCGCAATCACAACCAGTTCATAATATTCCCGGCTGGCTATTGCATTGGAAGACTGAACACGCATGGAAATAGCCCAATGTGCAGTGATGTAGTTAGAAATAAACAGTGGCATTGCGTTGGTTAAAGGAGACCACTGCAACACACATTGTATTGTATTCAGTAGTTTCAAGGAGTATGCTTAGTAATGTGGAGAAAGAAATGTTTCGTGTGGAATGTAGTCCTCGTTTCAGAGGTCACAGATTGTAAGAAATGTAAGGATATTTTGCCCTGGTCATGCGGGAGTGTGGGGGGATTAACAGGCTGAGGTGCTCACAGGGAATGCACCACTTGGTGGTAGATTGCCTATGGACAAGGGGGAGGTGGTCGTGCGCTTGTGGAACCATGTGGAGAAGGCGGGGAAACAGATTGAGAACACGTATGTGGAAAGAAGGAGATTGCGTGGGATCGGCAGGTTTTCTAGAATAATCTCACAATTGAGAGGGAAGACTAGGAAAACTTTTAATCAGATAGCGGGTGGAACCATTATTAGTATGACTCTTCGCAGGCTGTTGAACGAGGAGACGGAGCGCGTATGGGAATGTCCTGAGGGCAGTGATGTCGGTTCTTACCTCAACTCAACCCAACAGCTCAACTAGATAAAATATAACATAACACAACATGACATGACATAGCATAGCAATCAGTTTACTTTTAATACATAAAGACGATTAAAAGAACAAAATTTCCAATTTGGCCTCAAAATTACCCTTTTTCCATTACATTTTTGTCTAGCCTATGTGAGCAAATAAATTCCCATTAAGATATTTAGCAATAACAGTTATAGGCGTTATGACTTCCACCATAACACTTCAAACAGATTTAGAAAATGTCATTTCCGTTTGGTTCTTATCTCATTTCACGTTTCTTACTCTTTTTTCTTACCCACACATGTCAGTGTGATCTCTCCACTCGGTTAAGTTTTATGTCCCAGAAATCTGTGTTGGGATGTTCATGCGTTGAAATCTGGTCATGCTAGTGGGGCAATATTTGACTTTAATGACGTCTTTACAGATATGTATATCATCGCGTGATTTTGTATAAGACAGGATATGATTGAGCAGATAATTTTTTGGTATGGTTCAGTGATGTTATACTGTTAGAAATTGAGATATCTGGAAGGTTGTTTTTGTGAGACTTGAGGAAACGAGAAAAGGGTTGAGATAGACAGAGACAGAGAGAGAGAGAGAGAGAGAGAGAGAGAGAGAGAGAGAGAGAGAGAGAGAGAGAGAGAGAGAGAGAAAGAGAGAGAGAGAGAGAGAGATGGACTGACTGAAGACAGCCGAGGAGTAAGAGAGAGACAGAGAGGGAGCGCTAGAGAGAGAGATAGAGAGAGAGACTGGCAGACAAACAGATAGAAAAATAAACAGATAGGTAGGTAAATGGGTTGTTGGGTGGGTAGGTAGGCAGGCAGGCAGGCAGGCAGGTAGGTAGGTAGGTATGTAGGTAGGTAGATAGGTAGATAGGTAGACTGATACACAGACAGGTGAAAGAAACACAGATAGAAAGATAGATACATTGATAGACACAGACAGATAGATAAACAAATAGGCATTGGGACGGACGGGCTGTAGAACGGGTACGTGGGTATGTAGATGAGCGGAAGAATGAATGGATTACAGATAGGTAGATTAGCGGATACAAATAGATAAACAGACACACAACAACAAGACAGACAGAGAGGAGAGAGAAGAAAACACATAAACAAACTGTAAATATTTTATAAAGTCATGTTACGTTTGTGGGGAAAATTAGACATTAATTTTCATAGATTTCATAGGGGTAGATTTTCATGCAGATTTTATATAAGGATTGTATTTAAAATACTTTCACTTGGCCAGCCAACATTAGTATTCCAGATGCTCTGAGAGTCTCAAGGTATCACACATATTAAAAGTAGACAATAGGCATTGGTTACGTTTAATAAATAAATACGTTTTGAACGTCTACATGGCAAGGGAATAAGATCACAAATATTAGAAGTAGACAATGAACAGTGTTTGTCTCCTAAAATGATTGTAGAGTCTACAAGGCAAGAAAGTAAGTATACATGTTAGAAGTAGACAATGATCAGTGTTTGTCGCCAAAGTAATGATTTGAGAGTCTAAGTGACAACACTGGTACGAGAATACAGAAGAAGAACCATCTGGAAATCTAACCATTAGAGAACTCCTGTTTGCGGACGACCAAGCACTAATAGCAAAATCAGAAGCTGAATTACATGAACACATGAATAGTCTAAACGAAATGTGTATGGAACATAACATGAAAATTTGCACAAGCAAAACAGAGATAATGACTATAACTAAAGAAGAACAAACAACAACAATTCACCTAAACGAACATCCCTTGAAACAAGTAAAGAGTTTCAAGTACCTAGGAAGTATAATATCATCAAATGGCAGATCAGAAGACGAGATCGAAAATAGGTGCAATAAGGCAAATCAACTCATTGGACAAATGGCACCAATACTAAAGAACAAACATGTATCAATAACTACTAAGAAAGCACTTTACAACACAATCTTCCTACCAACTCTATGCTACCAATGCCAAACCTGGACAATGGCAGAAAAAGAGGGAGAAAAAATCACAACGGAAATGAGGTTCCTGAGAAGAATACTCAACGTATTAAGAAGAGATAAGATCAGAAATGAAGAAATCAGGACTAAAGTGGGGGTTAAAGCAGCACTAGATGTTATTAGAAAGCAGCAAGTCAAATTGTTTGACCATGCAAGTAGGTTACCAGTCAACAGCATACCACAACAAGCAATGATGTACAGACCAGATGGAAATAGAGGAAAAGGCCGACCACGTAAATGTTGGACGGAGGAAATAGCAGAATCCATGGGAATATCGATATATGAAGCCCATAATCGGGCAATCTCACGATGTTTATACTTCACCTCGACACCGCAAGGTACAAGAGAAACATGATGATATGAGATGAGATGAGATGAGAGACAAACAAATGTGTATCAAAAGTACTAGAAGTAGATAATGAACAGTATATAACTCCAAATTGGGAGGCTTCGAGGTAAGCAGACAGATAATTTTTTATCTCCAAAATAAATGTTTTGAGAGTCTTCGACGCAAACAAATAAGTATCACACGCATACTCGAAGTAGACAATTAATTGTTGTTGTGTGTCTGTTTATCTATTTGTATCCGCTAATCTACCTATCTGTAATCCATTCATTCTTCCGCTCATCTACATACCCACGTACCCGTTCTACAGCTCGTCCGTCCCTATGCCTATCTGCTTATCTATCTATCTGTGTCTATCAATGTATCTATCTTTCTATCTGTGTTTCTTTCACCTGTCTGTGTATCAATCTACCTACCTACCTACTTACCTACCTACCTACCTACCTACCTGCCTGCCTCCTTGCCTGCCTGCCTGCCTACCTACCAACCTACCTACCCAACAACCCATTTACCTACCTATCTGTTTATTTCCTAATATGATTAGAGAGTTAACAAGGCAAACAAATAAGTAACACAAAGATTAGAAGTAGACAATTAATAGTGCTTATCTCCTAACACAGTGGTTCTCAACCTTTTTTGGCCCTTACCAATATTTTTAGGACGTCATTCCCCCCTCACCATATTGTTAGAACGTCACCACCACCCCCCCCCCCCTTTTGTATTTCCTCCGTGAAAATTTCCCCCTGTCCCTACACAGTATACGTAGTAATTGAAGCTAAATTTAATAGCACATACTAAAACAAGTCTAGACATCTACATAAAATGTGATTTGCGGATCTACTTACGTTATAAAATGAATTTCAGAAGGGTGATACGTACAGAACCGTAAAGTATGAAGGGAACAACAATATCAAGTAATCGATTCTTGTATTAACACAATCTATAAATAATCTTAATTCCCCCCCCCCCCCCCCCTGGAAACCCTAAAATTCCCCCCTGGGGAATTCCCCACAGGTTGAGAACCACAATAACATGATTAGAGAGTTAACAAGGCAAGCAAATAAGTATAACAGATATTAGAAGTAGACGATACACAGTGTTTGTCTCTTAAAATGATATGAGTCTCAGAGGTAAGCAAATAAGTATCAGAAATATTAGAATGGTTAACTGTGCTTTCCTTTACTTACTTGAAATGTAAAGCTAATGTTCTTTATGTAAATGTTCACAGGCCTTAAAGCTGAAGATGATATCAGAAACCTACCATTACTTCTTTACATCACTGGTGAGTTTATCCATTTAAATATCATTACTTATTTGCCTCGATGGTGAGTGTATCCATGTAAATAGCATTACTTATTTACATCGCTGGTGAGTTTATCCATGTAAATATTATTACTTATCTACCTCGCTTGTGAGTTTATCCATATAAATACCATTACTTCTTTACATCGCTGGTCAGTGTATCCATATAAATACCATTACCTCTTTACCTCGCTGATGAGTTTATTAATGTAAATACCATTACTTCTTTGCCTCACTGGTGAATTTATTGATGCAAATAATTATCACTTCATTCGTACTTGACTTTCTATCGTAACCCCACTGTCCGATCATACCATTGGCTCTTTACCTTAGTGGTGAGTTTATCGCAATAAAAAGCATCCTATCATTTCATCTCTATCACAATAGTGAGTTTATCGATATAAATGGTCATCTTTATTTCGGTAATGAGTGTGTACATATAAATAGCATTTCATTTCTAATAGACTTGACATCCTTTATACGCTCAATGATTCAATCGTTGTATTACTTCTTTTGCTCACTAGTGAGTTTATCTATGTAATAACTATTTCATTTTATCTTCTCTTTACATCATAACCCTCGGTCACAAACATGTTATTACATTCTTATCTTCTGGTGAGTTTATCGACGTAATAACCAATTCATTCTATCCTTCCCTTACATCATAATATCGCAGCCTTAAACATGTCATTACTTGTTCACTCCAGGTGAGTATACATTTTATCGACGTAATAACCAATTCATTCTATCCTTCTCTTACATCATAATATCGCAGCCTTAAACATGTCATTACTTGTTCACTCCAGGTGAGTATACATTTTATCGACGTAATAACCAATTCATTCTATCCTTCTCTTACATCATAATATCGCAGCCTTAAACATGTCATTACTTGTTCACTCCAGGTGAGTATACATTTTATCGACGTAATAACCAATTCATTCTATCCTTCTCTTACATCATAATATCGCAGTCTTAAACATGTCATTACTTGTTCACTCCAGGTGAGTATACATTTTATCGACGTAATAACCAATTCATTCTATCCTTCCCTTACATCATAATATCGCAGTCTTAAACATGTCATTACTTGTTCACCCCAGGTGAGTTTACATTCTTTCACATCAATTTGCTCTTGATCTTCATAGTATCGTAACTCCACTGTCTTTATAATACTATTACTTCTTTACCTCACTGATGAGTTTATCGATGTAAAAATCATTGCAGTCGTATTTTACTTGATATCACAACCCCACAGTTTTTTTTATTTCTTTGGCGCTCGCTCGCTTTTGAACTCACGCATAGGCGGTACACATTATTTATAGTAGTGATGGACTGAATTTTGCGCGGGGATTAGCTTTCCCTATTCACAGTGTCCCTTGCCTTTAGGCAAATCCACTCCAACGTCAGAGGTACTTGTAATTTACGTCCCCGTGTCAAGGACGACAGGTCAACATTTTAGTCCAGCTGTCCGGTGTAGGGGTTGAACCTTTTAACTCGGCATCAGCACAATGAATGTTTAAGAACAAGCGTTCTTACCCATTCGGCCATGCGGACCTGCACCCCGCGGTCTCAATCCTACCATTACCCCTTTCCCCACTTGTGAGCTAATAGCTAGCACAGTGGTTGTCAACCTTTTTTTGGCCCATGCACCCCTTCACCTTTTGTTCAGAATGTCATCCCCCCCCCCCCCCGCTTTCGTATTCCCTCCCTATAAATCCCCCCCCCCCCTTTTTTAACAGTATACGTAAAAATTGAAGCTAAATTTAATAACACATACTAGAACAAGTATAGACGTCTACATAAAACGTGATTTGCAGGTCTACTTACGTTATAAAACGAATTTCAGAAGGTCGAGAAGTTGAGAACCGTAAAGTATGGAAGGAAAAACATCAAGTAATCGGTTCTTGTATTATCGCGATCTTTAAACAATCTTAATTCCCCCATCCCACCCCTCATGGAAACCCTAAAATTCCCCCTGGCGGGGGTGGGGGGGGGGGGAATTCCCCACCGGTTGAGAACCACTGAGCTAGCAATATTGTTACATTGTTGATTTGCGTTGTATCACAAACCCACGGCCTCGATTAGACTATTACTTCTTGAACACACTGTTAAGTCAGTCATGTTTATATAATTTCATTCCCGATGCACTTAACACAATTCCATTTTTTTTTCACTCTTACCATTATAGCCTCTCATCTCTAACAAGTTTACCGCGGTTAACATCATTTGATTCTCACCTAACTTGGTATTTACAATCGAAGTTTCATTACTTCTATACATCACACGTAAGTTTATCGCTG
Source organism: Cepaea nemoralis (assembly GCA_014155875.1). Taxonomy (NCBI): domain Eukaryota; kingdom Metazoa; phylum Mollusca; class Gastropoda; order Stylommatophora; family Helicidae; genus Cepaea; species Cepaea nemoralis. Next base: position 63,978 of record JACEFZ010026008.1, on the reverse strand, counting down.
TTAATATCGTTTAGTTCTCACTTGACTTAGTATCAGAATCGCAGTTTCCTTTCATGACTTCTTTACCTCACTCGTGAGTTTAGTGCTGTAAAGATCATTTGATTCTCACTCGACTTAGTATCACAATCGTAGTTTCCTTTCATGACTTCTTTACCTCACACGTGAGTTTAGTGCTGTAGGCATCATTTGATTCTCACTTGACTTAGTATCACACTCGCAGTTTCATGTCATGACTTCTTTACCTCACGTGTGAGTTTAGTGCTGTCAACATCACTCCACTCGAATCTGACGCCTGCAGATGATGCAATCCACTTATTCCTTCAGTTAGGTGTTGATTCATTTAGAAGTGGCTGTTTCGAATCCTTGTCCTGGCCTTTTAAAAAAAACCGGCTCTAGCCTTACTCTAGTGTTAAATGTGTATATTTTGTATAGTGTTTCATTACTTCTTTCTCTGCTTCTATGAATGCTAAACAATACAAGTGAATTCATTTCTCATACTAAAGGTCCTTTACACGACGTTACAATCAACCCCTAACATTTATTATCATTTGTGATCCACAAAGCAATTTTAGTCATTACTTTGCCATTGCATTTGCTAACCGCTCACGCCTCAGACCTTTGCAATCAACACAAAACGGTCTGCTTCCAAATCGCCCACGTCTAATTTCGAACCCGTAACCCGATATGTCTGGGAATTATGTAATTACCAATTGCAGTATCCCTTGAGACACAGACGCTGAGTTTTTTCTCATACAAGGTTACACAATAATACGCAGGAGTAACTAACTCTCTCACAAATTTGCTGTCAATAAAACTCACAGAAGGTTCATGGAGAATATCCAGCGTGACGTGCAAGACAGTATGTGGAACTCATTGTTGTAGTGGTTGTCTAGAGACTCTCGAGTCCTGTCACAACTGGAGAATTAACACGACCGCGCTGGCAAATGTCCTGATAGCAAGAACTCATCGGTTTACTACATATCATGATTAAAACGGTGGTTGAAGAAGGTGAAAAAGACATTGACTTGCGTAATAAGAAGATAACAATAACTGTAATAAATATAAATGGATTACAACATAATCTTCAATTGAAGTCAATGGCAATAATTTCGGGCAAGAACAGAAATTGAATAATTTAGGTACATGGAGGATATCAGATGGGGAATGGTTCACAGAAAGGAAGAGCAGAATGGGGCTATGAGGAATAACATGTTAGCTTAGTTTAGTTTAACGTAGTTTAGTTTAGTTTATTTAGTTAGTTAGTTAGTTAGTTAGGTAGGTAGGTAGGTAGGTAGGTAGGCAGGTAGGCAGGCAAATAGGCAGGCAGATAGTCAGTTAGTCTGTCCTTCAGTTAGTTAGTTAGTTAGTTAGTTAGTTAAGTTGATAGCTAGGTAGGTAGTTTGTTAGTTACGGAGCTATCTAGTTATTTATTTAGATACATAGTTAGTTCGTTAGGTAGGTAGGTAGGTTGGTTGGTAGGTAGGTTGGTAGGTAGGTAGGCAGGTAGGTAGGTAGGTAGGTAGTCAACATATTGTCCTCACTGCTTATACAGCTATTAGTCTAAAAGTGCCCAGATCCTCTCCCCAGTATCTCCCACAGTGTGTAGCGTCTGACGACTCCAGTTCTGTGTTGGACTATTCTTCTTTGGCTTCCTGAATGGCGCTCCAGTCTAACTTGAACTCATTTGACTTGATGATCTTGCAGTCTGGTCAAGGTTGCATAATCACATCCATCATGTGAGTCACTTACTCGTCCTGCCTCTATGCAGGCATTCAGAAGGAAAAAAAACAAAAACAATTCTAGCATGTTCGGAGCTTGGTTACTTCATTGGATTGATTGATAGGTTGTCGACGCGGTGGTCATTTGTTCGACCCCACATCGGGTTAAATTATTTTTGTTTAATTTATCTGGATTCCTAGGACAACCAATCCTAAAACGTGTATTGGGAAATGTCTTTAAAATAAAGGTTCTAATATTGCCTATATCATCCATCTAGTTAAAGTCAGTTGCCGATCCTTTTCAGGGCGTCACAGTCAACATCAGCATATTTGGCTGTTTGTGATTTCTTGGCATGTCCTACGTTCAGTAGTTTGCCATTGCTTTCTGAACGACGAGCACTCATACCATTGTATGAAATCAACGCAAGGCCGTCTGCTTCCAAATCTGCCCCAGTTGTGTTTCGAACACAAGATGCTGGATAACAATTTGACCCATCTAATGTCGATCCATAAATATATAGGGCTAACTTCATATACGCTTACAGACTTGAAATATTACATTTTACTTTTACTTATAATTATAGCATGTCACACAGAACGAATTGTAATACAAGCTGTGAGTTCTCGACACCATACAAACAAGCAAGAAAAAAATCTCGAAGCCACTACTTCATTTGTGGTTTCACAGATTCATTCTGACAATATCGTGAACAGCCGAAAATGAGTAATCCTAGTGCTTTATAAGAAGCCAAGAAGTTAAGACACCTTATTACAAACATCTGAATGATTCAGCCATCATATTTGGCCATATTATCAAAACAATAAACTGAAGCATATTGTGACAATTGCACAGATTAATGGAAACATAATCTAGAAGAAAACACTGAGAGAAGATCCTTGACAGTCTCTCATTATAGAATGAAATGACAGAAGATCCCTCACAGTCTCTCATTATAGCATGGAGTGATAGAAGATCATTGACAGTCTTGTATTATAGACAGAGCGAGAGAAGATCCTTAACATTCTCTCATTATAGAATGGAGAGAGAAGATCATTGACAGTCTCTCATTATAGAATGGAGAGAGAGAAGATCCCTGAAAGTCTCTCATTATAGAATGGAGTGAGAGAAGATCCCTGACAGTCTCTCATTATACAATGAAGTGAGAGAAGATCCCTGACAGTCTCTCATTATAGAATGGAGTGAGAGAAGATCCCTGACAGTCTCTCATTATAGAATGAAGTGAAAGAAGATCGCTGACAGTCTCTCATTATAGAATGGAGTGAGAGAAGATCCCTGACAGTCTCTCATTATAGAATGGAGAGAGAAGATAATTGACAGTCTCTGATTATAGAATGGAGTGAGAGAAGATCCCTGACAGTCTCTTATTATAGAATGGAGTGAGAGAAGATCCCTGACAGTCTCTCATTATAGAATGGAGTGAGAGAAGATCCCTGACAGTCTCTCATTATAGAATGGAGTGAGAGAAGATCCCTGACAGTCTTCTCATTATAGAATGGAGTGAGAGAAGATCCCTGACACTCTCTCATTATAGAATGGAGTGAGAGAAGATCCCTGACAGTCTCTCATTATAGAATGGAGAGAGAAGATCCCTGACAGTCTCTCATTATAGAATGAAGTGAGAGAAGATCCCTGACAGTCTCTCATTATATAATGGAGTGAGAGAAGATCCCTGACAGTCTCTCATTATAGAATGGAGTGAGAGAAGATCCCTGACAGTCTCTCATTATAGAATGGAGAGAGAAGATCCTTTACAGTCTTTCATTATAGAATGGAGTGAGAGAAGATCCCTGACAGTCTCTCATTATAGAATGGAGAGAGAAGATACTTTACAGTCTTTCATTATAGAATGGAGTGAGAGAAGATCCCTGACAGTCTCTCACGATAGCATGGAGTGACATAAGATCCTTGACAGTCTCTCATTATAAAATGGAGACGTACCAAACAGGCCTTATAACTTAGGCGAAGGGGTTATAACACAAAATCTATGTGTAAGTGAGGACGAGAACTAGCGGTCTTGGTGCCTATGAACACAAATCATCATCATTTTGCCAGTCGTGTAAAGAAACTCGCTCCAGTACAGCCCACTGGAATATCTCTCAGTCTTTAGCGAATCTCCATGTCGCATGCATTTGAAAGTTGCAGTAGCGCAAGGGCCGGGTAGTGTCACCTTTCAGATGGGTGGTCATCGGATCAAATCCCATTGGAGACGATGATTTGGTTTTTCACCGACCTGAGTTTCCAGATAGTATCAGCCTAAAATTGTTGTCTGAAAATATTCTGGGGAGTAAATATCACCGGCGCTCGTGTATTACCAGGACGCATAAACAAGGAAAGATTAGTAACACCAGAACCTAGCTTGTATGTTTCAGAGGCAACTACAGAAGATCCGCATAAAACTGGCTACCTACAGAGAACTTTAGCTAGAAAATGCAACCAATTATTAAGACATCTAAATCGGGTTTGGAATTACTTAGTTGTGGTCATCTGCATAATTAGACATTTACAAGCAGAAGAAGAATGCGACCGACGTGATACTGACCACATGGAGCGCCAATTGGTCTATATAGATATGCGGCTGGCACCATAAATCATATACTCGTCAACACATGGAACGCTACAGCTTTCATTATTTTAGCACTGAACATCCAAGAAAATAACCGACCAAGAAATGCACAACTACACAGAGCCCAAATTCAGTAACAGAACTAAACACAGCATGTCACACTGGGATGCTGATGGGGTAGGATCAATAACTCCTAATGACCACAACTTTTCATGAACTACACGTGGGTCATACTGGACAGACATTAGACTGTGGGACATCCTGGACAGAAACTAATCTGTGGGACATCCTGGACAGACGCTAGTCTGTGGGACATCCTGGGCAGACAGTATTCTGTGGGACATCCTGGACAAACACTAGTCTGTGGGACATTCTGGGCAGACACTAGTCTGTGGGACATCCTAGGTAGACACTAATCTGTGGGACATCCTGGACAGACGCTAGTCTGTGGGACATCCTGGGCAGACAGTATTTTGTGGGACATCCTGGACAAACACTAGTCTGTGGGACATTCTGGGCAGACACTAGTCTGTGGGACATCCTAGGTAGACACTAATCTGTGGGACATCCTGGACAGACACTAATCTGTGGGACATCCTGGACAGACAGTAGTCTGTGGGACATCCTGGACAGACAGTAGTCTGTGGGACATCCTAGGTAGACACTAATCTGTGGGACATCCTGAGCAGACACTAGTCCGTGGTTACACCCTGGACAGACACTAGTCTGTGGGACATCCTGGACAGACAGTAGTCTGTGGAACATCCTGGACAGACAGTAGTCTGTGGGACATCCTGGACAGACAGTAGTCTGTGGGACATCCTGGACAGACAGTAGTCTGTGGGACATCCTAGGTAGACACTAATCTGTGGGACATCCTGAGCAGACACTAGTCCGTGGTTACACCCTGGACAGACACTAATCTGTGGGACATCCTGGACAGACACTAGTCTGTGGGACATCCTGGACAGACAGTAGTCTGTGGGACATCCTGGACAGACAGTAGTCTGTGGGACATCCTGGACAGACAGTAGTCTGTGGGACATCCTGGACAGACAGTAGTCTGTGGGACATCCTGGACAGACAGTAGTCTGTGGGACATCCTGGACAGACACTAGTCTGTGGGACATCCTGGACAGACACTAGTCTGTGGGACATCCTGGACAGACAGTAGTCTGTGGGACATCCTGGACAGACAGTAGTCTGTGGGACATCCTGGACAGACAGTAGTCTGTGGGACATCCTGGACAGACAGTAGTCTGTGGGACATCCTGGACAGACACTAATCTGTGGGACATCCTGGACAGACACTAGTCTGTGGGACATCCTGGACAGACAGAAGTCTGTGGGACATCCTGGACAGACACTAATCTGTGGGACATCCTGGACATACCCTAGTCTGTGGGACATCCTGGGGAGACACCAGTCCGTGGATTATGCTGGGCAGACACTAGTCTATGAAACATGATGTGCAGACACTAGGCTGTGGAACATTCTGGGCAGACACTAGTCTGTAGGATATCCTAGGCAGACACTAGTCTGTGGGACATCCTGAGCAGACACTAGTCCGTCGCACATCCTGGACAGACACTAGTCTGTGGGACATCATGGGCAGACACTAATCTTTGGGACATGCTGGGCAGACACTGGCCTGTAGGACATGCTGGGAAGACACTAGTCTGTCAGACATCTTAGACAGACACTAGTCTGAGGGCATCCTGGACAGACACTAATCTGATAGACGGAGGGAGGATAGGCAATGGTCTCTGCTATGACACATCCTGTCAACTTTGCATGCTGCGAAATTCAAGGAGAGTGAAAGTAATTCTCCGTAGTAATAAACATCCAGTACTGAAGTCTTGCACTCTCAGGTTGAAAGACTCGTGATCATGTTTAAATGAGCTACATGCTTTCTATGCGGGAGGGAGCCAGGTTATGACCAGGCCCCAATTCTTTGAATCGTACTAAAAGTCAACCAGCCTTATACTGGTGCGAGGAAATGCAACCTAAAGACTAAATGTAATAGTAGGACAGACCAGGTCATAAGCCTTGGTAGGCAACTGGTCTAAGATCGAAGCTCCGTCACGTGGACAGTTAAAGCATTGCTTTGAAGATCCGGCAGCTTCTGCGGCTTGTCTTGTTCCAATTGTAGTGGTGTTACCATTCTTCTGGAGTGAACTAGGCAGGCCGAGAGAAAGAGTGAGATCATGATACATGGGCAACACATGTTCTTTACAGTTCAGCCCAGGCTTTGTGCTATGGAGAGGTATATCTCCATCGCTGGTCTCAACCTGTCTAGGAATCGCAAATTGGTCTGATCAGTTACATTCGCTACCGCCATGGATTGTAGTTATTATGCCTTTTGAAGCACAATGTTACAAATTATCTTCTGTCAAGATGGTAAAGTGCCAATAAATTAATGAATGAATGAACTAAAGGTTAATTGCTTGGCCTATGAGATGTGAAAACAATCGATCAAATAAACAGCACATTGCGTTCAAAGCAATGGATATAGAGCAGATTTCATCAACGAATACAAAGCCAAAGCCTGACAACATCCTCACTGAATTAATGGCAGCTGTAGATTACGCAGGCATAGATTGACTACACAGACTGCACGATCTAATCTTGGTTAAACAAGACACAACGGAGGGTGAAGTGGAGTAATTAAATCCTTCTGGCGGAAGAATGGAGCTTAAGGAAATTAGAGAACGTATTCAGAGAAGCCGTGGTCATCCAGTGGCTAGACTCTCGCTTACCGACCCGATGGTCATGGAATCGGTCTGCTTTGAGTAAGAATCGGATTTAATTGTGCATTGAATCAGATTGTTTTACATTGAACATGACAACCCAGCTCAAAATTGGTACCAGAAATGATTTGGGAAGTAAACACGGCCGGGGTATACTGATCATATCACACACTGAGTCCCAATTGATTTATCACAATATGGGTCTAGCACTGTATGCCTAATGCGTCTTAAGGCGTGCCACCGTGGCGAAGCGGTTACGCCGACAACCTCGGCTTCCGAAGGTTGTGGGTTCGATTCCAACCTACGTCGTTCGATTCACGATTGCAACTTTCTCGGAGACTCACAGAGGCCATTGCTGGAGCTACGGAGTTCGTGCTTTGTGCGATCTTATGGCAGCTGGCCTGAGGAAAAAAAAACGAGCCAGCTTGGATTAAGCCCGCTGCAATGAAGTCCATGCTGTTGCCTTTTATAGACTTGTAAGGCGTACGAAAGGGTGCTTGTCCTTTTTTAACGTATAGTCGGTTAGCGGGGTAGGCGTATCCCCTATCAAAGGAGATGTAAGAGACACCCTTTCCTCCGTTAGTCTACGGGACACCCATGGGCAAGATGGAGTGCCCGTTTAACACCACACCCCCTCCCCCACCACCATCGGGGTTACGTGACGCCTTGGAAGCAGGTGGTGGATGGAGTGAGAGAGCAGCCGACAGATTGTCGTTGGTTATTTTGTGCACTCTGCGGTAGGCAGATTATTTCATCAGTAGAGACAATGGATATGGCCACCGACTAGTACAGTCACTGCCAAGAATGAAAGCAAAGGCAAACTACCTTCTGCAAAATTTGCCAAGAAATCCTAACAACCATTAAGGTTGTTACGGGAGCAAGGTTCTGCAAAGGACATGCTAATGAATGAACCAACGAACGAACGAACGAACGGACGAACGAGCGGCCGGACGGCCGAACGGCCGGCCGGCAGGCAATATAACTTCTGAGTTAGATTGGGAAAACATTATCCAAAGTGTGACAGAAAATCCCCTGTTTACGTCATCGATACAAAATGTGAATAATCACAAACGGGGTTCAGAAGGAACAAAGGATACACCAATGCCATTTGCATATTGTGATAACTATCAGAAAAGTGATGAGGACGTAATCACACACATTATGTTTCCCATGTGGACCAAGAAATAACTATTGATTGCGTAAAAAGGCGCACAGCTGTGGGAACTACACGGTGTGTTTTTAATGACTGTGCAGTGTTTGAAAATATTGCCGGTTCATGTTTTGTATTTACCTATTATGTTGCATGAACTTTACAGAGGTTGAATAGAAAACTAGGACCGGCAGTATTTTCAAACTCTGCACAGTCATTAAAAATACACCCTATATTAGTTAATACAGTATCATTTTTTTTTCTTCTACGTTCGATTGCTTTGATTTCTAGCGTAGTCCATATAGGTGCTACTACTTCTAGTGCACGGTATCAATTTTTGCATGTGGATTAACTTTCCCTATTACTAATGCCATTCAACATCAGGCAAATCTACTCTTATTTCTGAGGTACTTGTATTTCACGTCCCCAAGTCAACATTTTAGACCACCTCACAGGTGTAGGGGTTGAACTTGCTACCTCAGCATCAGCACATCGGAAGTTTAAGAGCGAGCTTTCACATCCTTTCGGCTAAACTGGCCTCCACAATAGCAACGAATTAGAAAGGAGAGTCTGGCATGTGAGGCTACGACCTCCAGCATCATAGTGGACATGGAAGCAGTCACAGCGGCATACCGATACTTAAAGGAGACCACTGTATCACACATTGTCCCCATCTACACACTGTAGTGAGTGAAGGAGAAACCAGCGCCAGATCAATAGCACTATCCTCATCACCTGGACGGCTTGCTGTCCTGGTGACATAGTCACTGTTGATACAAACCATGTCAATGGTTTCAAGTGCAGTTTCGAGCTTCTCTCCCTGTGTTTTGGAGGAAATGTTTCCCATGATCTGCTTTTTGCGTTGAAATCGCAACAAAAAATAACATTTCTCTCGTGACATAATATGTCACTTAAGCACTGCCACTTCTGGAAATCCACACTCGCGTTACGGGCATAAACATTAACCAACACGAACGGTAGACCGGACTGAACTCTAACCGCCTGTATATGTATGTCGTCATTGTCCCAACTTGACATGTCTAGCTCTGAAGCTACCATACTGTCGCGAATGAAAATCACCATTCCCAGATGTCGCCTGTTGTAAAAACATTTGAAGCCGGCATTTTGGAGTAGCTGATCCCCCAGTCTCGTCTTCTGGAGCGCTACAATGTCATTCCTGTATACCAGGTTTTCCAGAATAGGGCCTCGTTGTTTTAAGCTGGCACAGTTCCAATATAGAATATGAGTATTTCTGAGGGCCAGACGGTCACATTTGAGCCTAAAACGTCCTACCCCACTTCGTATACCTTACAGATTTCGGCCACCCCGCCGCCTCTGTCGCCTTGTTAGGTTGACTGCCCTCGACACGAAGCATCAACGTTGTTTCGCCATGTTGAAATACCAAACACCACAGAAAAACACAAGCTGCGAAAATTCACTCAAGGATTGCTTCGCTCAATGTACGAACTCCGTAGCATCGTGCAGATCTTGAGAAGAAACTCCTGGTTTTACATCCTGGCACACAAATTACACGCAAGAGATGAAAATACCCATCTCCTATCTGAAAAACAACACAACCGTCCCCCGCCATCTTGACCGGAGGTCAAACATACAAACACAAAACACAACATTTAAACACGGGTAAGACAATACAGTTACTACACTGAGGCATAAGAATGGGACGAGAAGAATTGAAAGATGAAAAACAAAATTAGAACAATTGAAAGAAAATGTTTCTACCTGGTTGTTACTGTAGCCTTTGAGAGAAGCAAATGTAGTAAGACTGTAACCTGCCATGCGTGCTGTAAGAGGCCTCCTAGGAGAGTTTGGGTGAGACTGGCTAATCTATCCTGCAGATGGCTACGTTATCATATAGATAACTACCTTATCCTGCAGATGGCTACTTTATCTTGTAGATAGCTACCTTATCCTGCAGATGGCTACGTTATCATGTAGATAATTACCTTATCCTGCAGATGGCTACGTTATCATGTAGATAGCTACCTTATCCTGCAGATGCTACGTTATCATGTAGATAGCTACCTTATCCTGCAGATGGCTACGTTATCATGTAGATAGCTACCTTATCCTGCAGATGGCTACTTTATCATGTAGATAGCTACCTTATCCTGCAGATGGCTACGTTATCATGTAGATAGCTACCTTATCCTGCAGATGGCTACGCTATCATGTAGATAGCTATGTTATTCTGCAGATGGCTACTTCATCATGTAGATAGCTACCGTATCCTGCAGATGGGTACTTTATCATGTAGATAGCTACCTTATCCTGCAAATGGCTACGTTATCATGTAGATAGCTACCTTATCCTGCAGATGGCTACGTCATCATGTAGATAGCTACCTTATCCTGGGCATCGCAACCTTATCCTGTAGAAACCTCTAGCTGAAAAATTCAAACAGTCGTGAACGAGTTTACACGTCTCACACGTGGCGAGACCACTGAAAAATGAAATTAATGAAGGAAAAGAAGAAAGAGATGAAGAAGAAGATGATGATGATATTATTAATGATAGTTTGCAGCAGTAGCAGCAGCAGCAACAACAACAACAACAACAACAACAACAACAACAACAATAACAATAGCTGCAACGTGATGATGGTGGTGATGATGGCGATCAGAATGGCTGAAAACGTTCATCTGTTTCATAAACATGATGTGCTGAAGGAAAACGTGATAGTGGAATACATACAATAAAGATGTCATGTGGTATTTGCTAAATCGAGTATAGAACATAAAGGTAGTCTCATGGCAGATACACTCACTGAAGATACATGTTAGATCTTCACATATACTAGGCCGTTGCATAATGTGATTATGCCCCTTTCTTGGCACCCTTCGTTCCCAGAATATTTTAAAAAATGATGCTATGCCTGTCTGATGAGGACACGCTTGCCTGGCGGCCCGGTGCTCACGGGTTCAATCTGTATCATGGTGGATGAATATAAATGATTAATTGACTGCAATTTCCTGTTAAGCACACACACACACAACTACCTTTTTAGCAAGGTATGAAATACTATGAAAATTAGGCTATACTGAGGACTGATGCTGCAAGCATGGGTTCCCTACATGAAATGATATTATGATTAGATCCCTCTGAGTATTGATGTTTCAATCATAATATCACTACTTGAGTTAATGTGACCATTTGCTAACACTAATTGTTGATGCTTCCATCGTGGTAACCTTACTTGAGTTAATGTGACCATTTGCTTATATTGTGGCACTCCTAACTGGGTTAATGTGACTATTTGCTTCCATCGTGGTACCCTTACTTGAGACAATGTGACCAGTTGCTTTCGTCGTGGTACCCCGACGCGAGTTAATGTGATTATTTGCTTCCATCGTGGTACCCCGACTTGAGTTAATGTGTCTATTTGTCTTCCATCGTGGTAGCCCTACATGAAATAATGTGATTACTTTCTTCCATCGTGGTACCCCTACTAAAGTTAATGTGACTATTTGCTTGCATCGTGGTACACCGACTCGAGTTAATGTGATTATTCGCTTTCATCGTGGTACCCTTACGTGAGTTAATGTGACTATTTGCTTCCATCGTGGTACACCGACTTGAGTTAATGTGACTAATTGCTCCCATCGTGGTACCCTTACGTGAGTTAATGTGACTATTTGCTCCCATCGTGGTACCCTTACTTGAGTGAATGTGACCATTTGCTTCTATCGTGGTACCCCAATTTTAGTTAATGTGACTACTTGCTTTCATAGTGGTACCCCTAATTGAGTTAATGTGACTATTTGCTTCCATCGGTGTACCCCTACTTGAGCTACCGTGACCATTTGCTTCTATCGTGGTATCCCTTCAGGAGTTAATGTGACTATTTGCTTCCATCGGTGTACCCCTACTTGAGCTACCGTGACCATTTGCTTCCATCTGGTATCCCTACTTGAGTTAATGTGACTATTTGCTTCCATCGTGGTACCCCTACTTGAGTTATTGTGACTATTCGGTTTCATCATGCTACCCCGACTTTAGTTAATGAAACTATTTGGTTCCATCGTGGTACCCTTACTTGAGTTAATGTGACTATTTGCTTCCATCATGCTACCCGGACTTGACTTAATGTGACTATTTGCTTCCATCATGCTACCCCGACTTAAGTTAATGTGACTATTTGCTTCCATCGTGGTACCCCGACTTGAGTTAATGTGACTATTCGCTTCCATCATGCTACCCCGACTTGAGTTAATGTGACTATTTGGTTCCATCGTGGTACCCTTACTTGAGTTAATGTGACTATTTGCATCCATCGTGGTAGCCCGACTTGAGTTAATGCTACTATTCGCTCCAATCATGCTACCCCGACTTGAGTTAATGTGACTATTTGGTTCAATCGTGGTACCCTTACTTGAGTTAATGTGACTATTTGCATCCATCGTGGTACTCCGACTTGAGTTAATGTGACTATTTGGTTCCATCGTGGTACCCTTACTTGAGTTAATGTGACTATTTGCTTCCATCATGCTACCCCGACTTGAATTAATGTGACTATTCGTTTCCATCATGCTACCCCGCCTTGTGTTAATGTAACTATTTGCTTCCATCGTGGTACCCTTACTTTAGTGAATGTGACCATTTGCTTTCATCGTTGTACCTCTACTTGAGTTAATGTGACTATTTTCTTCCATCGGGGTACCCGTACTTGAGATAATGTGACCATTTGCTTCCATCGTTGTACCTCTACTTGAGTTAATGTGACTATTTGCTTCCATAGCGGTACCATTACCTGATTTAATGTGACTATTTGCTTCCATCGTGATACCCTTACTTGAGTGTGTGTGACCATTCGCTTCCATCGTGGTACCCCCCTTTGAGTTAATGTGACCATTTGCGTTCACTAAGTGTTGAGGCTTCCTTCCTGGTACCCCTACTTGCATTAATGTGACCATTTGCTTCCATCATGGTACTCCTACATTAGTTAATATGACCGTTAGCTTACACTGAGTGTTGATGCTTCCATCGTGGCATCCCTAACTGGGTCAATGTGACCATTAGCTTACACTGAGTGTTGAGGCCACAATCGTGGCACCCCAACGTGAGTTACATATTACTGTTACCTTACACAGAGTGCTGACGCCTCCATCGTGGTACTTCAACGTGAGTTACATATTACTGATACCTTACACTGAGAGTTGACGCCTCCATCGTGGCACTTCAATGTGAGTTAAATATTACTGTTACCTTACACTGAGAGTTGACGCCTCCATCGTGGCACTTCAACGTGAGTTAAATATTACTGTTACATTACACTGAGTGTTGACGTCTCCATCGTGGCACTTCAACGTGAGTTAAATATTACTGTTACCTTACACTGAGTGTTGAGGCCACAATCGTGGCACCCCAACGTGAGTTACATATTACTATTACCTTACACAGAGTGTTGACGCCTCCATCGTGGGACTTCAACGTGAGTTAAATGTTAAATATTACTGTTATCTTACACTTGGCGTTGAGACATCCATCATGGTGCCAGTACACTTCATGATGGCTGGGAGCTGAATTGCTTCTGGAATTGTATTTTTGAAAAGGTTCGCACATGTATATCAACCACAACACAACAATCATTAAGAGACCGTACAACATAAACAAACATTAATAATATATTCAACATATACAATCAACAACAATACACTGTATTACAATCTAAAAGAACACAACCAACATCAATAATGATAAATAATTCACACAGCATCAACAATCATCAACATAATATTACAATCATCAAGAATGCATACAACATAAATACATCAAGAATACGCACAACATCAGCAATCATCAAGAATCCACAGAACATCACCAATAACCAAAGATCCAACACGAGAACATTTTCCATAGCCTGTCCCATTTTCACCTAATTTATTTCATGAGTATAAGTGTTCACAAACACATTTATCTGTCTGCGATCTAGGACCTGACACTATTGGACTTAAGAGATTACATGTACGGAGGGGCAAACATCACTTCCTTCAGACTTATAGACCCAGACCGGAAGAAGGTCGTCAAAGTCAAATCTGATTGGTTGATCCGGTCAAAAGCTGGCTATGACTCACCACTTATGGAGTACTCTGAAATCGAGGTTAGTACGATCAAGGATAAATTATACGATCAAGGATACATTAATTGCTTGCGGAGTCTCTTAATTGTTGGCGGACATATTTACACGGATAGTTGTTTGGAAATATTTGAAATAAGGTTTTCGAAAATATTGTTTTAATTACCATCATCATACCCTATGCAGATAAGCGTGGGAAGTTATGGTCAGAGGTGGAGTGGGCAGGATGTATGCTGGCCCGATGACAAGTGCGCCCGATGGTCGTCTGATGAAGCGGGTCCCATTAAACATTAGATAATACGTTTAAAATTTAAATCCTTTTGTTTGTTTTTTTGTATCCTGGCTACCAATATTTTTAGACCCACTGATCATAACATCAGACGGAGAGTGCACATCTGAGATTAAGATCAGAATAGGGCAAGCAAAATCTGCATTTCAGAAAATGAAAAGTATCTTGTGCAATTAGTTACTGTCATTGAATGTAAGAAACAGAGTCCTGAAGTGCTATATGAAACGTGTTTTGCTGTATGGCAGTGAATTTTGGTATGTAAATGAACAAAATAGGAAGAACTTGGAAGCAACAGAGTTGTGGTTCCTAAGACGGATGTTGCGAATTCATTGGGCTGCCAGAGTAATTAATGACTATTGTCTAAAAGAGGCTAGTGAAACTAGAACACCATAAACAACAACAAGAAAGAGACAGCTTTCTTTGGTCATATGAGAGGCATTGGAGAACATCGTGAAGACTGGAAAGATCGAGAGGAAGAGAGGCAGAAGCAAACCAAGATAAATGATGTTGGGTGGATTTAGACGGTGGCATGGAGGAATATCAGCAGCAGAGTTGATCAAGAACACCAAATACCTAGATATGTGGAGAGACTGGGGGATGAGTGGTCTCAAGGTATGGTGTCCGCCTCGAGTTCTGGAGGTCCAGGGTTCAAGCCCCGGTGAGGGCCGGGATTTTTTTCACGTGGACTCCTAGTAAAAACAATTTCCCCTGGTCTCTGGGTAGTGAGATTGGACGCCCGTGTGTATGTTTGTGCACGTAAAACATATCTGACGGTTTCTGTGGCTAAGGGCTTGCGAACGCGGTTTGTGAGCCCGTATACCCGGGTTCGAAACCCAGCGTTGCTGGTTTTTTCGAAAAAGGTATAGGAGCCGGTCGTTCAGAAAGTAATGGCAAACTACTGAACGTAAAATTTGCCCAGGAATCACGAACAGCGAAAATGCTGGTGTTGACTGCTACGTCCTATAAAGGACATGCAACTTTAAAAAAACAAACATTTCTTAGCAGTTGGAAATCGAAAACGAGTAGCCTAACGGCGCTGCCCAGGCAAAATTTCGAGTTAAAAATCTACCCTTAGTATTTCAGGATCCTCGCCGGTGCTAAGGAGTTCATGCACTGAGCTGAGATTCTCCGGATTCAGGCTTGAGTTAGGAGTAGAACGGAGCACTTATGTGTTACACCCGTGTGCCGTGATGTTGATCCGTCGACTAAACTAAACTAATGTGGAGAGACATGAACGCCTACGCCAGCTGGCATGACACTTGATGATGATAATCATGTTTGCCATCTCACAAGATCATTAGAATCTTGGATCAATGCTTGGTTATTGTCTCGACTATTCTTAGTGGACAAGCCATCCAGGTAGTTAACTCTTTGGCTGTCTTGCTTACTCTTTATAACTCTTGCTCCTTTCCAGTCATGTTTGCTGGTTATTACTTAGAATTCAAGTGTATTGTTCCCCATAACATTCTGTTTTTTTGTTTTTTTCTGACCGTCCATGATATTCTTTTATGTGTGCGTTGTCCACTTATAACTAGACATCAATAAAGCAGGTAGTCTACCAATGCTTGCTTCTTGGCAGAGACCGTACTGATCGGTGACTGTAGATATTGTCTCTATAAAGAGATCTTGTGTCTGCCCTCACAAAATGTGTCACCGTAGTCAAAAACTGTTAAATGTAAGTTAAATATCTTGTCTTTCTTCTTAATGATAATAATATTAGACTAATGAAGACACAAAAAATATCTTCCCCCATTTATTGCTTGGCATATTTCGCTTTATCTGGTAAAGTGCATCCTACAGGAAAACAGTGCTACACATAATGAAACAACGTAATGCACCCTTTCAACCAACATAAACAAAACGTATTGTCATATACTTGAATGTCACCACTGTAATTTTAAAGAGAATATCCTGTCTTTCTGCTTACATAATTGAGGTTTACACGAGTGACTTGCAGACGTCTCGACATATATTAGTACCTTTTAGCAATTAGTAGGGAAAAGCACACTGAAATTCTGTACGTCTGCGACATGTCCAGATTCTATAAGGGGCGTTCATTTGAAATCCGTTTGTGCCGCACCGCGCTGAATTGCGTACGTTGAACATGATCATGTCATAGTCATGTGATAAGTACTGACCTATGC
The DNA here is from genome assembly GCA_014155875.1 of Cepaea nemoralis. Classification (NCBI taxonomy): domain Eukaryota; kingdom Metazoa; phylum Mollusca; class Gastropoda; order Stylommatophora; family Helicidae; genus Cepaea; species Cepaea nemoralis. The sequence continues at coordinate 47,248 of JACEFZ010026008.1, read as the reverse complement.
ATAAAAGAGCAAGTGCTTATCGTCCCATGATGCATAGGATCTGTTTCTGATCGTTGAGAAAATGGCCGGGTTGATCCAAAATCCGTCCAAAGAAGCTCAAAGAGCGGTGATTCAGTTTCTTTCATTTGAAGGATGTCGACTAGTGGACATTCATCGAAGAATGCAGGCAGCGTACGGTAACAAATGTGTGTTGAAGACAACAGTGACAGACTGGGCACGAATGTTTCGGAAAGGACGTCAGCTCACGACAGATCTTCGACGGCTGGGTCAAGCGCACATTGTTGCAATAGAAAAAGCCATCGCCAAAATTGATGCAGCAGTACAGATGAACCGTTGTCGAAGCATACGTTCGCTAGCGAAGGAATTTGATGTGTCAATTAGGACAATTCAAAAGGTCGTTCGTAAGAAACTGCAATATCAATGGGTGTGGTCACAGTATGTACCACGGATGTTGACCGACCACCAAAAAGAGGAACGCATGGGATGGTGTTTGAACCACTTGCTGCGTTACAGAGTGGAGCATGATGCATTTCTCTTCCACATAGTGGCAGGCAATGAATCATGGTGTCACCACTTTGAGCCAAACAGCAAAAGAGATAGCATGCAATGGAAGCATGCTGGATCACCAAAAGACAAAAGATTCAAGTTACAATTTTCCGCTGGTAAGGTTATGCTGTGCGCATTTTTTTTACCATAAAGGGCTATTGTTTGCCGACTTTAAAGAACTTGGTGTCAACATCAACTCTACCCACTACTTGCAAACACTAGACAAGCGGCAAAAAGCCATCAAGAATACACATCCCGGCATGCTTTCTCGCGGTGTGATATTGTTGCACGATAATGCTCGTCCGCTTGTCGCAAAGATTGTGCAGGGGCATTTGCAAGGGAGAAGTGGGACATTCTGCAACATACAGCCTATAGTCCTGATTTGTCACCATGTGATTTTCATTTGTTCGGACTTCTAAAAAAAAGCTCTCAAGGGGCAACGATTTCACACAGATGCAGACGTAATGAACGCAACAAACACTTGGTTCAGTGAGCAACCACAATTCTCTTTTGCGAACGGCATTCGCCGGCTACCAAAGCAATGGGATGCTTGCCGGAATGTCTACGGCGACTTCTTCTGACCAACCCATGGTACATAATTCATTCAAAATGAATGCTTTATTTAATTCTACCACACCTGTTAATGTTTCTTTCATGCTTTTGTAATAAAGCCATTGGAACCGGTTTTAAACGAATGCCCCTTATAATAAATGGAGTGTTACCGCTGTTGCTAATAATAGTTGCTAATGTATGAGTAGAGAAACAATTGAGATTGAAACAACTCATTCAATAACCTCCTCTTCTCATCATTACTGGGTTATCAGACGACTAATGTTGAGGTGGCCTTATCCACCCCCCACCCCCCACCCCTTTTATCTCGCCTTTCCAAGTCTCCTGCTCCCATTATCAACAGGCTGGCAATTCTGGATACCTGCTTTACAGGCGTTTCATCTTGTCACTTTTCTGCGCCCTCTTCCCGGCCATTCCATTTAACTTAGAACTGGTGTGATCAGTCGATGTACGCTGGTGGGTATGTGAAGGAGTAGATAGAGCACCTATGGGGCTGTTTGGAGAGTGATGATGGTGCTACTGTGTAAACGCTAATTCAACTTTGTATCACTCTAAACGTTTGATTTTCTTCAAAATCTGTGTGTTGTAGCTGTTTCTTGACAGTCTTCCTCTTCTTTACCTCTAGATTCTACCTCAGTTTGGCTAATTAAAATACACTCATATCTCATATTTTTACCAAACCAAAACAATCTAGGAAGCCGCAGTAACGCGATGGCTCACGCGCTGCTCTGTCATCCTGTGATCATATATTCGAATTCTCAGTGACCCAGGTTTTATTGTCTAACTAACCGGGTTTCCAGGTCGACACAGATTAGACTGTGTACCAATCAATGAATGGAGAAATAAAGGCAGCTGTCGTAATACTAACCACATCATTCATAGCCCCTAAGTGCCGAAATGTCATAAAAATATGGGATTGGCACAATATACCCAATACGCAGGATATGTAAAATGGTCCTTTACTTCATAAGAACCTTTATTTTATTGATAGCTGTTAATATTTATCCTCTGTCTTTAAGAACATACTCCTTTAATCTGGTTTTTCACGTCTAGCTCACTCTGTGCATCGTGAAAAAGGACTAAATATCAAAAGCTTCTAAGGTTGTTTCAACTGTTAATAGTTAATCAATATTTCAGAGCCGTATAGTGCTACGGGCCAAATACGAGAAGTGATTATTCTGTTCTTTCGCTCAATATTGACGTTACATCAACATGTGTTTGAAGCAGATGTAATTAACTCAGCCCATACTTTCCGGGACTCTGAAATCGTGTGAGATGGCAAAACGTGACAGCCCACAAATATTGGCATGGCACATGATAATGACTATACCCTGAATCTATTTTAAAACTCAGAGAAGAATATAAAATCAATGCATGAGAAACAAGTAACGAAAATCCCTTCTAGAAGGACATTCGGGAAAGCTTATCAATATATGGCAGTAAGACGTGTATGTGAATTAATCAGTATGTGACTAGTGCGAAGTATGGGAACTAATCAGTATGTTGCGAATAGGATATGTATGTGAACTATTCAATATTTTGTAAGTCGGACGTAAATGGGAACTAATCAATATTTTGTTAGCATGACGTGTATAGGAACTAATCAATATTTTGTTATGTAGGACGTCAATTGGAACTAATCAATATTTTGAGAGTATGACGTGTATTGAAACTAATCAATGACTTGCTATTAGGGTGTGTATTGCAACTTATCAATATGTTACCATTAAGATTGTTTGAAAACTAATGAATATTTTTCCAGTATGACGACTATGACCGTCTCCCCGGCGAAGGGGTTATGGACGCTGTTCGTAATACCGTATACTCACGTACGAAACACAGATGCGCGAGTTGTGCTGTTGGCTGCAATGTCCTGTAAATAGGATATGATAATGATGTCTATGGGAACTAATGAATATGTTTCTAGTAGGACGTGTATGGGAACTAATAAGTTAGTGTCGAACCATAATAATAATCCTTTTAAGATTAGGAATTCTTCAGGAACTGACACGATATTTTTAGTAGGGCGTCGTACACTTTTTAATTCAGATTCAAGCCCCGATGATAGCTATTGCTTTGAATTCTTATATTGTCTAATCCGTCTTCTGAATCGTACATCATTCTTTTACTTCTATGAGTGTTAATCAGTACCTGCGAATTTATTTTTCTCGGGGCATGAATTTAAATTGATATAATTGCTAATGGACGTATGTATGATGTAGTACTGGTGTTATTTGCTAACATGGTTGTTACTAACAAAACTGCTGTCTGCAAATCGCTGGCACATTTTCTGATACAGGTTGGCTGGTTGGTAAATCATTTGGGAGACTGAGTCGTAACTCTTAAACCCGATGTATTAGAATTCAGGTCCCCTGAGACTTGAAAAGGGCTTTAGGTTATCGAAATGAAGTGGATGCTCAGACTGTTCTCCCAATCGGGTACAAAAATACCATATCAGCATAGTCTGTGTTGCGGAGGTCTCATTTCCCTCTCCAAACTCAGCAACCAGCAGGGTGTGTAAGACCGGTACTGAATGCACACATCTTCAGAGATATACGTTAAGATGTAACCAGATCATCATCCAGCACAGCATCTACAGACAGACTGGGATTAGACCTAGGTCAGTAGTTTTCCCTACTCAGATTGTGGGTGTCGGTACTACCATAGACTCCAACCTCATGGCCATGGGAGTGACTGATACAGATAAATCATTGCTGAAACAAATGTATTCGCTTCTTCTTCTTCTTCTTCTTCTTCTTCTTCTTCTTCTTCTTCTTCAGCGTTCCGAGCCATTGAGGTTCTTTGCTGCAGATACAATCCGTCTCCATTCGTCTCTCTGGTTGACCTTCTCTTGCCAGTCGTTGATTCCAAGTGCTTGTAGGTCTGTATATATATTATCTCTCCACCGTCTTCTTGGCCTACCTCGGGGTCTACGGTCATTTATTTCCTGAGTGTAAGCGAGTTTTGTTTCCCTATTATCTTCCATTCTTTCTATATGCCCCAGCCATTGTAGTCTATTAGCCTTCATGATACCAGTGGTTAGCGGGGACTTAAACAGATAATAAATGTCTTTGTTACTTCTTCTTTTCCACTCTCCACTTTGTGTATCCCTAGTGGGTCCAAAGATGCGTCTTAAAATTTTGTTCTCAAAGGTTTGTAACAAGGCTTCGTCTCCTTTCATTGTACTCCAGGTTTCAGAGCCATACAGCACAGCTGGTCTGATCAGTGTTTTGTATATTGTGATCTTGGTGTTACGAGATAGCGCCTTTGATTTTAGTAGATGTTGTAGTGCATAGTATATCTTATTTCCAGAATTGATTCTAGTTTGTATTTCTTCCCTTATGATGTTGGAGCAGTTGAAGATTGTACCCAGGTATTTGTATGTTTCCGTTCTTTTAATGGTCATATTATCTATTTGTATGTGGCCAGAGTTTTCAGCCATTCCTTCTCTTGAAATTACCATATATTCTGTCTTATCTAGGTTGATAACCAGCCCCATCTGTTGGGCTTTTTCGTTTAAGTGAGTCAATATTTCCAATGTCTTTTGTTCATTTTCCCCTATAATATATATATCATCTGCATAACCAAGCAGCTTGGATGTTCCTCCAATATCACATTCCTCCTTTACCCTCCTTACAACTTTCTCTAGTGCCAGATTGAAGAGTAGCGGCGATAGTGCATCACCCTGTTTCAAGCCAGATGTTATTGGAAAGGGTCTGATTTCCTGCCTTTAAATGTTACTATATTATAAGTATCTTCCATGCATAGTCTGGTCATGTTGATTAACTTCCTTGGTATTCCAAATTCCCGCATAGCATTCCATAGACTGTTCCTATGGACACTATCATAAGCCTTTTTAAAATCCACAAAAATTTTATGGAGATCTCTTTTATATTCCCAATTTTTCTCGACTATTTGTCTTAAGATAAATATCTGATCTATTGTTGATCTGTTTTGTCTAAAAAACCCGCCTGGTAGTCACCTAATATGTATTCAGAACATGGTTTTAGTCTATTTAGTAATACTGCGGATAGTATCTTATAGCTAATGGACAGTAGTGATATTCCTCTATAATTTTCACACTGAAACTTGTCTCCTTTCTTAAAGATAGGTATCAATAATGACTCTTTCCAGTCATGGGGTAATTACTCAGTCCTCCAGATTTTTATTATTAGTTCGTATAGCTTGAGATGTAATGCATGGCCACCCGCCTTTATAAATTCAGCAGCAGTTCCATCAGCCCCAGTTGCCTTATTGTTTTTAAGTGGTATGATTACATATAGGATTTCTTCAAATGCAGGTTCTTCAATCTGTGGTTCACACGTAAAAGAAGCCACACATATTACGTTGCACGATTTATTGCCTGGTATGTTTCGCTGCATCGCATCAGATGCATTCTGGAGAATTATATCTAGTATTGAGTGGATAAATGAAATATACTTTGGCTGAAATACTTAAAATGCATAGCGACTGGTAGTTTTTTTTTTATGTGGAGTATTTGTTATCCACACGGAAATAGTAAATATACAATGAAGTCTTTCTGTCTGCACTAAATTGATTGGAACCACCTAATTCCTGACGCCTCGGTATATTTGAGCTTGCTTGCTTGTGTTCGTTGGTTTGAGCTCCAACGCGAAGTCCTGTATGTCGGATGAAGGCATCCTGTTGTCCAACATCAGTGTGCTGTCATACAGGACCTGAGATTTGCGTGAGTATCCTTTGTCCCATATCTGTCGTATTGGTGTGCAGACTGGTGGTCCCTCGCCGTACAGGCAGACTCTCCGACTTCGGAGGATATATTTGAGCAATCGTTTAGTGTTCGTCGAATACTTCAGCTGTTCACTTCTTATGACCTATAACTATACAGGATGCACCTGGCGTGATACAGCTACATAAACCAAGCAATATATTTTGGAACCTATTGTTTGTGGCTTGTGTATTTAATGTATTATTAATGTATAGTTCTAACAAGCATATAATTACCTTAATTTCCAACTTACTTGCATTTGGTGGACAACATACACAGAACAAAACGCTTATGCTAATGGTAATTTTACTGTTCACCATGTGGTTTAGAAGCATGTATTTCAGGGAAGGAGCTGTACCAAAAGGCTACCGTCTTATTTAATATCACCTACATATTATATTACATGTGTATAATCTATGTACAGTAGTCACAAACAGTGAAATGTTTGATAGTATGGCCAGATAGATACCCATGGACATTGCAACCACATTGAATTCATATGTGTTTTTAAAATTGCTAAACACAGTGAGGCCATTCATTGGCGTAGTCATTTTCAAGAATATATAAAGGAATAACTGAGCTTTGTGTTTCATTTGGTTGTGTTAATAAATTTTAAACACCATATTCCCTGTTTTCAAAACATATCAAGTATGGGTGCACAATAAGGCAGATGTGGTCAGTGGCCTTTGGGATCATGTGAAATGTGTGGAAGAACCGATAAATCAGTATTGCCTAGAGAGAATGGTGAAACAGAGAGTGACCTCGAGGATCTGCCGGACACTCAGTGCTCCGAAGAAAGATCAGTCGGAAACATATTCAGAATGCAACTAATACCTTTAGTATTGGAATCTTAGCTGGCTGTTGAAGATGAGAACGAAGCACGCGAGGGAATTCCCCGAGTGCTATGACGTATGATCCTGACTTAACTCAACTCAACTCGACTCAACGCAGATTGTGAAAATGATAAAACTATTTAAGCCGTAATCTTTAACTGATCATTTTTAACCAGGCCCTAGGAATTTTAATAGGTAATGGGGTTAATTTTTGTTTATAAATGTTCTTAAGATAAGAAGATGTAATTTATTAATTATAAAATGGTACAGCCCCTCCTGTTGAACTTTATGTGTGTGTTTTACACGCATGCATTTAAAATCTTTGAATGTATTGTGTATATTGTCTCATTTTACCTCGTGCAACGCATTTTATGCCTAAAACTCAAACACTGACCAAAGTCGAACACCTTAGCTAGGTCGGAACTCTGCCCATTTCCTACAGTTGTTGTTGGTTCATTCGGATGATACACCCGGCTAAAGAAGACGCCTATTTTAGTAGAGTCTATCTATCGATGGCCCAGCTTTAAATGGATACCAGGAGATTTATTGGGAAGTAAAGGCAGCCGACGTAATTCTGATCATATAACCCACCGACTACATATTGGTTATAAACATCTGGGTGTAGCACCATATATACAACACGCCTTAAGGAGTGTTAAAAGGTCATCGCCTTTACAAACTTTTACTATCTCTCGTGTGTGGAAGTACACTTGTTGCGTCGAGGACGCCATATCATCATTTGGAGACGGCAAAACTATTGCTTCCAATTGTTATAATGTCCATTATGTATGCTGATTTCTGCTTTTCCTAAAAGTGTCGATCAATACCTGTACATTTATTTCTCATATTATATCAACGGTGTCTAGCGTTCCCGGTGAATTGTAATTGATGTGTAATACATCAAACACTCGACATTCAGCATATATAAAACAGTGTAATGCGTAAAACACACGATATTCAGTATATCTAAAACAGTGTAATCAGCCAAACACATTGCATTCAGTATATCTAAAACATTGTAATCCGTCAAACACTCGACATTCAGTATATCCAATACAGAAATTGTAATCCGTCAAACAGATGACATTCAGTATGTCAAACACATAAATCGTAATCCATCAAACACACGACATTTAATATATCTTAAACTGAAATTTTTATCCGTCAAACACATGGCATTCAGTATATTTAATACAAAAATTATAACCCGTCAAACACGTGACATTCAGTATATCTAAAACCATAAAAGCATTCAATTGTTACTGGTCTCTTTGGTATTGCTATAAATACAGATTTCAGCATATCACTCGATAAATATCCACTGTTGTAAATATCATTCAGCATTTTGGTTGATATATCTACCCCAAATTCTCCCAATACTTCTAATTCTTCTAGTGTGATTTCATCTGGCCCAGCTGTTTTTCCTTTCTTCATATGTTTCATAGCGTCAACGACTTCTTCTTTTAGAATAGGTGGGCATTCTAAGTTACTTTCTTCTGTTAATTCTTCCCTTTCTTCATTATATAATTCCCTTATATACCCATTCCACCTCTTCGTTATAGCACCTTCCTCCAATAATATCTTTCCTGTTTTTGATTTCAAACACCCTGTATTTATTCTTATTTTTCTTCCCTGTTAGCTCACTGATTTGTCTGTGCATACTTTTTGATCTTTAATGGAATTTAATTCAATGTTTTTGCATTGCTCGTTTAACCAACTTTCTTTTGCCTTCACACATTTATCTCTTATTTCTTTATTTATCTTATCGTATTCTTGTTTACCATTTTTATTCTCTTTCCTTTTGTCCATTAGCATTAAGATTTCTTCATTCATCCATTTTTTTCTTAGGTTTTTGGCTTCTCTCCGGTAATATGTTTTGCTAATTTGATAAATGGAGTCCCTTAACATTTCCCATTGTTCATTTATACTCTGTATTTTAGCTATTGCAATGCACCTATTTTTCACAGTCACTCTGTATTGTTCTTGAATTTCTTTATCTACTTCAGAACCTCTTTATTAAGTCTCACGTTCTTAACCATTTTTTCCCTCTCTTTAATCTTACTTTTATTTGTCCACTTAGTGGTACATGATCACTGTTACCGTCAGCACCAGGCATTGTTTTTACATTAATTACTGCATTTCTAAATCTTTTATTTATTAGTATGTAGTCAATATGGTTGCGTATTTTCATATCAGGGCTTTTCCGTGTGTATGGTCGTCTTTTATGGTGTTTAAAACATGTGTTTCCAGTTACCATATCATTAATATTTGCCCATTCTATTAGTTTCTCTCCTCTTTAATTTCTTGTACCTAAACCGTAATTCCCCACTATATCCTCTATTTGCCCCTTTCCTACTTTTGCATTAAGATCTCCCAGTATTTTATTTCTTGTGATCCAGTTTGAGCTTTTGCCATTTCTACTTCATCGTAAAAGTGGTGTATCTCTTCATCACTACTGCTTGATTTTGGTGCATATACTTTTATAATATTTATATCTATTGGTTTGCCTTTGATTTTGACCATTATAACTCTATCTGAAATACACCAGTATCCATTCATAGATATGGCTGCTTTTTCATGAAATATTATTCCTACACCTTTTTCATGTGTGTCCCCTCCAGAATAAATTATTGTGTGTTTGTCGGTTATAATTTTGCCAGATCCCTTCCATCTCATCTCACTTATGCCTAGTATATTCATTTTCATGGTTTCCATTTCTCATAGAACATTTTTTAACTTTCCTAGCTCATTTAATGTCCTAAAATTCCATGTTCCTACTCTAAATTTATTTTACTTATGATCTTGCCATCAGTAGCTGGATAACGGTCTGGTGTCACCTGTGACTCATAACTGTCCCTAACGTACGAGGATGTCCAAACAGCTATTAACGTCGTTAACTATTTCTGAAATGTGTGTATCCATGAAATCTTGGGAAGATAATGTGGTGGTTTTCCCTTATCTTCCACATTCACATGGTGGTCTTTTAACTCTGCCTTTGACAGACATTTCCGACTGTCAGAACAAGTGAGTGCCCTGCTCTGCTCAGCTGCAGAGTTGTCCACTTATTCCGGTGGATACTCGGTCCCCAGAGCTGTGTTAGCCACACCGTGGTGTGTTTCCCATCCTCTACCACGTGGAGGTGCAGTTGGGATTTTCCCTTCCTAAAGTTATGATCTATGACCAAAACTCTCCAGTACTTTTAGAGGATATTTGCAATTCAGTATATCTAAAACAGAAATTGTAATCCGTCAAACACACGGCATTCAGTATATGTAAAACAGAAATTGTAATCCGTTAAACACATGGTATTCAGTATATCTAAAACAGTGTAATCCGCCAAACACATGGCATTTAGTATATCTAAAACTGACAGTGTAATCCGCCAAACACATGACATTTCGTATATCTAATACAGAAATTGTAATCCGCAAAACACACGACATTCGGCATATCTAAAACAGACAGTGTAATCTGTCAAACACATGACATTCTATCTAAAACAGTGTAATCCTTCAAACACATGGCATTTAGTATATCTACAGACTACAGTGTAATGTTCCGTTCACATTAGCCAGTGTCACACACGTGACACTAGAACACAAACTACAGCTACTTAAATGCCACGCGGCAAGGACTGAACGTTCACAAAGACCAACCCATTTTTGCTTACTAGTTCGACAATCGATATACAAAATAAGACTCTTAAAAAATAACATTCTGGGGTAATTCATTAAATAAAAGGCTCAATAACTTCATTTATACTCAATGCATCACTCACGTTTCTAACGAAAACACAGTGTTTTCATCAGATAGGTAGCAACTGTTTAACACATGGCATTCTTGACATCAAAACAATCAAATTTCTGAATGCATTTAGTCAACCCTTAATTTATTAGTTTGAATGTTTGACATCAGCTTACTGCTTGGGCGGTGTGTTAACCATGGCCTGGTGAAGTTTCAATGTGCTGTGTTTCGTGGATGATATATCTCATAGAATGGTTGGTGGCTAAAATGTCGGGACAGACAGTTAGACAGACATAACGATTAGGCAAACAGACAGACATAACTATTAGGCAGGCAGACAGACAGACAAACAGAACGAACGATTAGGCAGACAGACGTAACAACTAGGCAAACAGACAGAAAGACAGACATAATGAATCGATTAGGCATACAGACAAAAAGGCGAACAAACAAATGTAAAGTTAGGCTAACAGACAGATCTAACTGTAGGCAGCCAGAAAAAAAAGACGGAACGAAAGAATAGACAGGCATAACGGCGTACAACCAAGTTAACAGGCAGACAAACAAACATATACACACATATTGACAGACATCACACTGACGAACAATCATACAAACATATACATTCAGCTGACATTTATGTTTTACGTATGCTGTAGCGAATATAATTATGGATGTACTTGTACATTGAGGGGTAAATTAAATTTGTATATTTTATACACTCTGTAACGTATTTTAATCTATGTTGCATGAATTGTGTTCAATATTTTAATTCGCATTAGTAATATAATACATGGTGTTCTAATGAGTGTTTATTTTTGTGTTGTATGCTAATTAAATGTTAGTGTTTTTTTAATGTCAGAGTTTAATGTGTCTGTTGTTTTTCTTTTACGATGTATTACATTCTGTATTCATCATCATCATCAAGTGCCCTGCCAGCTGGCGTAGGCGTTCATGGCTGTCCACAAATCTCTGTATTTACTATTTGGTGTACTGGATCAAATCTGCTGATGGTATTCCTCCATGCCACCGTCTCAAACCGTCCAGCATCATTTCTCTTGGTCTGCCTCTGCCTCTCTTCTCCTAGATCTTTCACGTTGTCACGATGTTCTCCAATGCCTCTCTTCTCATCACATGACCGAAGAAAGCTGTTTGTCTCTTTCTTATTGTTGTATATAATGTTCTAGTTTCATTAACCTGTCTCAGGCAGTCGTTGTTAGTTACTCTGGCAGTCCAAAGAATTCGCAACATTCGTGTCAGGAACCACATCTCTGTTGCTTCTTATTTCTTCTTAATTTGTTCATTTACATTCCACGATTCGCTGCCACATAGCAAAATCGGTTCTACATAGCATTTCAGCACTCTCTTTCTTACATTCAGTGACAGTGACTTATTGCATTAGATACTCTTCATTTTCTGAAATGCGGCTTTTGTCTGCCCTATTCTGCTCTTATTCTCTGTTGTGCATCTTCCATCTGATGTTATAAATTCCTCCAGGTATTTAAAATTATCCACTTGGTTAAGAATGTTCCCTTCTATTTATATTTCAGATTTTGGTGTCACCGTTTTCTTTGAAATCACCATTGTTACTGTTTTCTTGATATTCAAGGAGAGCATTTTCTTGCACTCTCTGTTACAACAATGTCCAGCAATTGTTGTAGGTCTATTGAATTATCTGTCACCAATACTGTGCCATCTGCATAGCGTATATTATTTATATTATAACCTCCAACTAGTATTCTGGCGTCTCTTTGATCTCTCTCATTATTACTTCGCTATATAGGGAGAAGAGATCTGGTGACAAGACACACCCCTGTCGTACTCCTAGCTTTAGCTGTTCGTAACTACCCTCTTTATTTCCCATTTTAATTGCTGCTACTTGATTCCAGTAAATATTCTTCATTATTCTTAAATCTTTCCCATAAATGTTGATATCTTCCAACATTTTAATCAGTTCATCATCTTTTACTTTATCAAATGCCTTAGTATAATCTCCATCCATCCATCCATCATGTGCCATGCCGGTAAGCGTGGGCGGTCATGTTCTGCCATCTCACTCGATCACCAGAGTCGTGGATCAGCTCCCTGTTTCTGTCTCGACCATGCCACAAGGTCAAGCCATCCAGGTACTTGCTTCTAGGTCTTCCCCCCTCGATCTTACCAGTTGTCACCAAATTCTCCAGATCATTTCTTCTCATAACGTGCCCAAAAAATTGTGACTGTCTACGTCTATCTCTAATCAATTTACGATCTTCATTTGTTTCTTGAAGAACTTGTTCATTGGTCTTTCTGGCTGTCCATGGTATTCTTTGCATTATCCTCAGAAACCACATTTCTACAGCCATCAGATATTTTTCAGCCTGACTGCTCATTGTCCAAGCTTCACATCCATATAAGAGTACAGGTTCTATGTAGCATCTCAACACTCTTTTTCTCGTTTCAATTGACATCTTTTTATAATCTATGGAGCACAAATATATGTCTTTCTGTTTCTCTATTGACCTTTCTATTAGTGTCCGTAATGTATATATTGCATTATTTATGCCCTTTCCCTCCACAAATCCATACTGTTCTTCACTAATTTCCATTTTTATTTTCTTTCTGGTTCTTTTCATTACATTATGATTCTGAGTATAAGCATAGTGATAAGGTTTATGAGGTTAATTGTACGAAAATCTTTACATTCAGTTGCTACTTGTCTTTTTGGTATAGCTATAAATACAGATTTCAGCATATCATTGTGTAAATATCCGCTGCTGTAAATATCTTTGGTTAATATATCGGCTTCATATTCTCCTAATACTTCTAATTCTTCTATTGTGATTTCATCTCGCCCAGCTGTTTTTCCTTTCTTCATATGTTTGACAGCATCAGCGACTTCTTCTGTTAGGATAGGTGGACCTTCTAAGTTACTTTCTTCTGTTAATTCTTCCCTTTCTCCATTATATAATTCTCTTGTGTACTCATTCCACCTCTTCATTGCAGCACTTTCTTCCAATAATATCTTTCCTGTTTTTCATTTCAAACACCCTGCATTTATTCATATTGTTCTTCCCGTGAGCTCACTGATTTGTCTCTGCAAATTTTTTTATCTTTAATGGAATTTAATTCAGTTGTATTTGCACTGCTCGTTTAAACAATTTTCTTTTGCCTTCACACATTTATCTCTTATTTCTTTATTTATCATAGCATACTCTTGTTTTTCTTTTTTACTCTGTTTTCTTGTGTCCATCAGCATTAAGATTTCTTCATTCGTCCATTTTTTTCTTAGCTATTTGGCTTCTCTTCGGTAATATTTCTTTGCTAGTTTGATGAATGAATAACATTTCCCATTGGTCATTTATACTCTGTATTTTAGCGATTGCATTGTACTTGGTCATTTATACTCTGTATTTTAGCGATTGCATTGTACCTATTATTCACAGTCACTCTGTATTGTTCTTGAATTTCTTTATCAACTTTCAGATCCTCTATATTAAGTCTCACGTTCTTAATCATTTTGTTTCCCCCTCTTTAATCTTACTTTTATTTGTCCACATAGTGGTACATGATCACTATTAAAGTCAGCACCAGGCATTGTCTTTACATAAATTAAAGCATTTCTAAATCTTTTATTAATTAGTCTGTAGTCAATTTGGTAGCGTATTTTCTTATCAGGGCTTTTTCATGTGTATGGTCGTCTCTTATGATGATTAAACCATGTGTTTCCAATTATCATATCATTGATATTTGCCCATTCTATTAGCTTTTCTCCTCTTTTATTTCTTGTACCTAAACCTATAACACCCAACTGCATACTCCATTTTCCCTTTTCCTACTTTTGCATTAAAATCTATAAGTATAAGTATTATTTTTATTTCTTGTGATCCGATGTGTGCCATCACCTTTTCTATGTTGTCGTAAAAGTGTTGTATTTCTTCGTCACTACTGCTTGTTATTGGTGGATATACTTGTATAATATTTATATCTATTGGTTTACCTTTGATTTTGACCATAATAACTCTATCTGAAATACACCAGTATCCATTAGGTGACTTGGCTGTTTCTTCGTCAAATATTATCCCTACACCTTTCTTATGTGTATCCCCTCCAGAATAGATTATTGTGTGGTTGTCAGCTATAATTGTGCCCGATCCCTTCCATCTCATCTCACTTATGCCTAGTATATTCATTTTCATGCTATCCATCTCTCTTAGAACATTGTTCACCTTTCCTAGCTCATTTAATGTCCTAACATTCCATGTTCCTACTTTAAATTTATTTTAGTTATGATCTTGCCATCAGTAGCTGGATGACGGTCTGGTGTCACCTGTGGCTCATGACTGTCCCTATAGGACGAGGATGTCCTAAGACAGCCATTAACTTCGTTCACTAACTCTGAAATATAGTTTGCCATGAAGTCTTGGGAAGATAATGTGGTGGTTTCCCCTTGACTTCCACATTCACGTGGTGGTCTTTTACCTCTACCGTTGACAGCCATTCCCAACTGTAAGGGCAAGTGAGTGCCCTGCTCTGCTCAGCTGAAGAGTTGTCCACTTATTCCGGTGGATACTCGGTCCCCAGAGCTACGTTAGCCACACCATGGTGTGTTTCCATCTTCTACCACGGGGAGTTGCAGTTGGGATTTTCCCTTCTTAGAGTTATGGTCTATGACCAAACTTCTCCAATACTTTTAGAGGACACATTCTTTATTGCGCCATTTAATTTGATGTTGTAGTATGCTTTTATGATTTTAGTGTATTTAGAGACTGCATATGTCGTTTATGTCGACGTCTGTGGCACTGGGTTTAGTGAGAAGATTTATATTTAACCCGACTTACCGGTTTGATGGTTCCAAACCTGCCGCAAGCGATTTGGAAGGAGACCGCTCTGCGTTGATTTCGGTGATATGAGAGTCGTGTGTCAAAAAAGAAATAGCAAAAATGTTAACGTAAACTTTGCCTAGTAAATCACACAAGCGTGTGTTGCATATCCTTTCGTAGTCAACCCCAGCATGTTCTGGCTGTTTGTCATTTTTGGCAAGTTTACGTTCACTAGTTTACCATTGTTTTCTGACCGATAGGCAGACATACCTTTACATGAAAACAAATTGATCGCAACTGTGTTTAGAACGTGTATGTGGGATTACGAATTGCCTTCTAACGCCCTCCTCACAGCGCCACAGTCAATAAATACTGAGGTTGATTGCAGCGTTGCGTAAAAGGACATGCAACTAAATTTATTTGTACGGTGCATGCATGTTAGATTAGATCAGCGAGTCGTGATTAACTTAGATATAGTTAAATATCATGTTTCTGCATTGACTTGTTGGTGTTTTTTGGTGTCTGTCTGTCTGTCTGTCTGTCTGTCTGTCTGTCTCTCTGTCTGTCTGCTTGTCTGTCTGTGTGGGTGGGTATGTGCGTAGGTGCGGGGGTGCGCGGATGCATAGATGGATGCATGCATGCATGCGTGCATTGTGTGTGTGTCTAGGTATCTGTATATATGTTTATACATGTATATATGTGTGTGTCTAGGTATGTATATATATGTTTATACATGTATATATGTGTGTGTGTAGGTATGTGTATATATGTTTATCCATGTATATGTGTGTGTGCCAGTCTGCCTGCCTGTCTCATAACACGAATTACTTATGTTCACAGCATTCATGTGACAATGTTTTTTTTTCTATTTAAATGCATCGTGCACAATAGTTAACAGATGTACGAAAGATGAATGATTGGAAGAGCTGAATGTAAGACAGGCCTGTGTGACCAATTTGTGACCCTTTGAAAATAAAGCTCATTGGTTAGTTGGTTCATTAGTTCTCTTTAGTTGTCTACATCTAACATCTGTATCCAACCAATAGATTATGAGCATGTGGTGACCACTCGTAATGTTCAACTTCTGCAGACGGAGACCGCATTGGTGTACGATGCGTACGAGCTGTTCGCTAGAGCAGTACATTCCTACCAGGATGTGAATGCTGTCGTTCTGTCTTGTGAGAAGGCCTCTCCTTGGATTCACGGCAGCAGTTTGCTCAACCATATGAAATCGGTAAGAAATATGCGACGTCTTTCTGAACTGTAAAAGTATGTTGCGCGCCTTTGACTCTTAAAATGCATGTATATGTTTTTGTTTTTGGTGCGTAATTTTTACATTACATTTAACAATAAGAATGAGTCAAACAGTTTCTTTGGTCATGTGATAAGAAGAGAGGCATTGGAGAACATCGTGATGACTGGAAAGATCAGGTGGGGGTGGGGAAGGCAGGGGCAGACCAAGATAAATGATACTGGATGGACTAAGACGGTGGCATGGAGGAATATACTCAGCAGAGTTGATCTAGAACATCAAAAATCGAGATTTGTGGAGAGAGATGAACGTCTACGCAATGAGACAAGACACACTTGATGGTGATGAATTTACTCTTTAGCACTGAAAACAAAGGCAAACTACAGAACGTAAACTTACCAAAAAATCACAAACAGCCAAAAGATACTGGGGTTGAATGCGACATCCTGTAAAGGATATATATTTCTTGGCAAGTTTACGTTCAGTAGTTTGCCATTGCTTTCTGAACGACCGGTAAAAATCTCATTGTAGGAAAACCAAGGTAAGGCGGTCTGCTGCCAAATCGTCCGCAGCTGTTTATTGAACGCGCTATGCGGGATTACGAATCGCGTCCGTAAGCACTTCACCACAGAACCGATTCTGAAGAAAAATCCAGCAGAAGCCGATTAATCGCGAGCAGTTGAAGAATTCTGAAGAAACGGTCAGACCAGTATCAGATGATAGACAATTGTAGCCTTATCTTGGCCGGTTATTTAACTAGAATGTAATTATGACAGAATCCCTCACCATCAAGCAAATCCACTCCGATTTCTGAGGTAATGGTAATTTACGTTCCCGAGTTAAGGACGAAAAGTCAATAATTTAGTCCAACTGACCGGTGGAGGGGTTGAACCTATTAACTCGGCATCAGCACACCGGAAGTTTAAGAACGTGCGTTATTATCCATTCGGCCATGCTGACCTCCAAGAGGGGTTATAAAACCGTCTATGTTGCACTCAGAAAACAGACTCTGGTTTAGAAAGCCACGCCTCAAAGATGTCGAAACGACGCAAGAGTAGGAAACCTCACGGGTTTGATTCCGACAGAGCTCATGACCAGAATCATCTTGCGGCTACTTGAAGATAAAACAAACTGTTATTGTTATTCATTATTTCGCATGCCAAGAGCTAATATTTCTCGTTATATGACTGAATTCAACCTCGCGACGATGAACAGTTTTCGAGGTCATTCATTTCGACTCACGTGAGTATTTGTTTATGTGAAGTTATGTTTCAATGTTCCTATATCCAGTTTACTCTAATGATAATGCTGTTATTAACTTGACTAGCACCTTGCCATCGTGACAGACGATAGTTTGTAACATGGAGTTATACCTCTCCATAGCACACAGCCTGGGCTGAATTCAGAGACCATGTGTTGCCCGTGCTACTTGATCACTCTGTTGGCCTGCCTAGTTTACTCCAGAGGAAACGTAACACCAATACGTTTAGAACAAGACAAGCTGCAGAAGAATGCTCTAACTGTCCGCCTTTCGGAACTTCTATTCTAGACCTGTTGCCGACCAAGGTTTAGGGTCTGATCTGCTCTGTTATGACATTTAGTCTTTAAGTTGCATTTCCTTCTTTTTCTTCTTCTTCTTCAGCTTTCCGAGCCATTGAGGTTCTTTGCTGCAGATACAATCCGTCTCCATTCGTCTCTCTGGTGGACCTTCTCTTGCCAGTCGTTGATTCCAAGTGCTTGTAGGTCTGTACATGTATTATCTCTCCACCGTCTTCTTGGTCTAACTCGGGGTCTACGGTCATTTATTTCCTGAGTGTAAGCGAGTTTGTTGCATTTCCTTGCACTAGGGTAATTCTTGTACTCTCCAAGTTGCGCTTTTCCGCCCGAAGCCGTTAGCACTATATGGGGTAAGCGCTGCCTCACATTCGGCACTAAATGATAACTTTCATGTAAAAACAATTATTCAATGTTACTCTGCTATTGTTATTTTTATTACTACTACTACTATTACTATTGTTATGATGCTAATATACAATATTAATTTTCATTATTACTCTGCTATCAGTTACCAGCACAGACCCTTCATCAAAGAAGATCTGATACGAGAGAAAGAGGATACCCGAGAAGAATATAGATTGACGATATTACAAACATTGTATCACACGGAATTAAATTCTCCAGCGCCATCCATCGGGCGCTGGAAAATTAACTATTCCTCTCTACGGCTCGTGACGACAAAAGTGGAAGGTTATAATGACGATGTCTCTCCTATCATTACCAAAGACAGAAGATGTCAGACAATTCATTTTATCATGACAAGACAGGGGAAGTCAAGAGGGCAGGATTATGAATTATGAGGTTTAAGCCGGCTCTGTGGCGATGGCGTTGCACATGCTCCCGCATACCGCGTTCGAAACACAGATGTTGCCGATTTGGAAGCAGATCGCCTTGCGTTGGTTCCTATACATGAGTGCTTGTCGTTCAGAAAGCAATAACAAACTACTGAACGTACGCTTGCCAAGAAATCACAAACAGCCAAAATACGCGGGGTTACTGCCACATCATGTAAAGGATATGCAACTAACTTGTGTGTGTGTGTGTGTGTGTGTGTGTGTGTGCGCGCGAGCGTGCGTGTGTATGTGCGTGCGTGCGCGCGCGCGCTCGCGGCTACAAGAAACCCCCCCCCCCCTCTGTTAACATAATGGTCGATAGATAAGGCATGAAATTAAAAGAAATGTGAGTCATTTTCTATAAACGAATGCACATATAATTGTATACATGGAGAATAGAGACTGCATATACTATTTAGTTCTCTTCGCAAACGACTGGGCGGAACACTCCTAGGTCTAGTAATATTTCATTGCTGAAATATAGTGAGGCGTTAGCATTCGGGCGGTTCCAACCGGTTTTGTGTAAACAGAAAGAGTTCATTGTAAATGTAAAATTAACTTGGGGTAGCAGATGTTCCACACTCAAACAATACCTGTGTTTTAATTATTTCAGCTTAAGTAATATTCATTTATTCACTTCAGATTATAAACAACTCCGAAAAAGTAGAATGGTCGCGTGGCGAGCTGTCTACCACGTTTTTATGTTATTTGTTTTTTAAAACTTGCATACCCTTTACAGGACGTTGCAGTCAATATCAGCATTTTACCGCCGCTGTTGATGTCTTGGCAAGTTTTTACCTTCAGTAGTTTGCCATTGCTTTCTGAACGACCGGCTCCCATACCAACACGTTAAAACCAGCGCGAAGCGGTCTGCTGCCAAATCGGTCACCGCTGTGTTTTGAACGCGGGTAAACGGCATTACGAATTGCGTTCGCAACGCTATCGCCAGGATACCAGCTACCAAGTTAACTCCTCTAAAATTCATATAAGAAAACTAAGTACCAATATCCCACTTCTTGGGCTCCCTAGTTCAGTAATTCTTATGTTTCTTTTAATGAGCCAAAACTAGGCTAAATCTTGTGTATCTGGGGACATTCTCCTAGGTTTACTCATTTTGGTCAGGAGCGCATGGGAATTGAACCCAGGTCCACCACTGACGAACAGAGTGAGCAAAACACCACGCGATATTTAACATTATCAAATGTTGAAACATTGTACATTGACTGTAAAACAACAGTCTTATATCTGTAAACAAACAAACAAAACAAAAAAAACTGCTCCATTTGGTTCCGATTTCCGAAAGACATGTCTGCTCCATTTGGTTCCGAAAAGCTCCATTTTATCTTGCTAAAAATTGAATGATATATTCAGTTCTGTCAATAAATGACGAATAAATCATTTTTTATTTCCCGATCAATTTGAGCGTGTTTTATGGAATCTATAGTTGTGTCTGTCTATTTTCTTTCTATTCTACACATTGTCCCACAATTTGAAAAGGCACTAGACTTCCTTTATGTTATTCGATATTTTAACACAAATGACACCAACATTTGTAGCCTATTTTATGTTTAAAGCATTCACATAACCATTTGAAGCTTACTATAAAAACGAAAATTTGGAATCACTACACTGTGAATAAACGAGCCAGTTACAGTTGTGCTTTTATCAATATTTTCTGTTCATTCTACACATTGTCCCACAATTTGAAAATGCACTAGACTTCTTTCATGTCGTTTTATAATTTAATACAAATAACACTCATCTTTGTAACCTATTATATCATTAAAGCATTTACATAGCAATTGAAATCCTACAATAAAAAGAAAATGTAAAATCACTACATTGTGAATAAACAAGCCAGTCCGGTACTTATGCTTCACTAATTTCCCAACTTTTCAAAGAACATACACAGCTGAAAGTGATAGGGATGAGTCAACTGTTGGAAATGTAAATGTGTGTGAAACATTATACTGTTCCTGTCTCATCTCATTACCATATAATAGGTCATTGACAGCACGTCGCTCTCATCAGGGCCTACAGAAAAACCTCTCGATCTCTTGTCGCTTCTCCCTCCTCAATACCTAGGTGTCTCTAATGCCCCTGGTCATTCGTTGTGCTGGTAGATCCCTGCCTCTTATGCTAGCAACCATGTCTATTAATTTGAGGAAGTGACAAATGAATAATACTAGGCCATGTGGTGAGAAGGGGAAAACACACAACGTCATAGTTAGAGGGAACAAGAGGCAGGAGAAGATCATGGACAGTTTGATGTGGCATGGAGAAACGTCGGTATCAGAAATAATTCGCAGCACAAGAAACAGGTGGGTATGGACAGACATGATTACCAACGCCATACGACGTGGACTGAAATGATCAATAAATCAGGTGCAATCTCCACAATGAAGATTGACTGCAATGGATCTGCAACACTGCCTGTCTCTCACATTGACTGTACATTCTGTCAGACTAATGTTCGTCCATCTTTTGATGTTATCTTCCCACTTGTATCGTTGTCTATCTACCTCTTGCCCGCTTGCCCTCAACCTTGCCCTCCAGTATTAGTTGATTGATTGATTTAGGAACCGACATCACAGCATTCGGGGTATTCCCATAAGCGCTTCGTCCCCATTCTCAGCTGCCAGCGAAGAGTTCCAACACCAATAATAGTTCCTGTAGCAATCTGCCTCCAGTAATGGTTTGTATAAGAGTTTTAGGTCTTTTAACGTGCCCGAAATATTTCTCTTGCCTCTTTTTTATTTCTTTCATCAACTCTCTTTTCATTCCCAGTTTTTCTAGAACCTCTGTATTTGGTTGTTTCGATTTCCATAGACTTCAAGATTGAGAAGTTTAATGCGCCAAAGGTACGACAATTTATAGCAAAGTAAATGAGTACATTCCCCTTGTCTAGCAGACGTCGATTTGACAATACCAAGGACCAAGTGAAGTGATAACTGACAATCAATCAATCAATTAATCAATCATGTGCCATGCCGGAAAGCGTGGGCGGTCATGACTCGCCATTTCACTCGATCACCAGAGTCGTGGATCAGCTCAGTGTTCCTGTCTCGTCCATGCCACGTGGCCAAGCCATCCAGGTATACTTATTTGACCTATATGTTTTATCAATCAGCAATATGTATATTTAAAGCAACATTTACATACAACAATACAGGTGTGAAACTTGGATATGTAACAAATCAATTGAAAAGCTTTTGTCTACCTTTGAATATGAGTGTTATATAAGAGTATAAAACTGTAAATGGACAATGAAGAGGAAAAACAGATCTATCCAACGTGAAATAAATACTGAAGAAACTTTTTTAACTGATTCAATGCCAACAAAAAGTAGGATTGGACCAAACATGTCACACAAACAAATGAACAATTATTATCAAGTAAATTTCCATTCACTGGCATTATAAACAGCGATCTTATATTATATTATATTATTATATTACAATATTATATTATTGATGTCGGTTCCTAAATCAATCAATAAATCAATCAATCACTGGCATTAAAATTGTGGAAGATACTACGAAACAAAACAAATAATACGATGACACCTAGTACAGCGATACATTGTCCTTCTGTCCAAATCGGAGGTCACATTTAACAAAGTATTATCCTTAAGCACATAATCAGTTAATAAGACAAAACAAATGGGGAAAATGAAATATTTTGAGTATGTAAAAAGACATGAATAGAAGGAAAAGATCATTGTGGATGGAGGTTAAAAAGGAAGCAGAGAAGAGGCAGACCACAACTAGAAAGATTCAAGATAAAATAGATAATTAACATACAACAGCAACAGACAAGGACACCCAGCTTATAACAGCGACAGTTCAATTGTTTATTATGGAGGAAAAGTTCATACACGACATACCACTTGATGGTGTTAATGATATATCATTACATCGCAAATTTCCATTATATATTGCCTTATAAATAATACACAAATTTCCATTATATATTGCCTTAAAAATAATATGACACTGGAAATTTTATTCACAGGCAATTAACCATTTTTAATTTTGTGAAAACATGTAATTAAAAAAACAACATGAATGTGCTCTTTGGTTGTTTTTTTTCCAGCCTCAAAAAGAAAATGTGGTTTCCAGGGCACACAAAAAATTCAGACATATACTAGCACATTATTTGCTTCTGATTCTGTGGCCTGGTGGCCATATTACATATTAATGTTTTGAATCATATCATCTTTCTAACGTAATTATTTATTTAGTTACACTTTTTGTTACGAAGGCAAACATTTTCAATACAAAAATAAATGGCAGCTAAAGGGTTATTTAGAAACATTAAAATTCAGATTGTGAAATCTGTTCTTGTTTTTAGACCACATGCTGTTGACATGTTGAATCAGTGTTATCTTTCATATTTCTTTTATTGACAAAGCATGTTGGAAGTGGCTTACAGACTTGAATAAGGTACTTAGTGTTATCGTTTATAGTCCTGTTATTGACTAAACATGTTATTATATCGAACTGAAAGTGGCTTACAGACTTGAATAAGGTAATGCTGGAGACAATTTTTCAAGCAAGCTACATCCAATCATGCTGGGTTAATTAAACATAATGTAAAAATATTACTGGAGGGGCTATTTTGTTACCTAACATTATCAGTAAAAATCAACATCTGGTTAGTCCACAAAAGACTGGATTTTTAGGATGTTTAATCAAGTGACCCCATAATCCCATGTTCTCAGCAAATGTCCTTTGTTGGTTTATTGTCAAAGTTTAAACCCCAAAGTTCTTTTATGTATGTCTGATATAGATGTTTCTTTCTTGCTAGTGTGATGTAGCTGTTTTTATCTTGCCTCTATGATGTAGCTGTTTCTTCAATGCTTGTAACATGTAGCTATTTCTTTCATATCTGTGTGATGTAGTTGTTTCCTATATGTCTGGGTGACATAGTTGTTTCTTGTGTATCTGTGTGATGTAATTGTTTTTTGTATGTGTGTGTGATCTAGTTGTTTCTTGTGTGTCAGTATGATGTAGTTGTTTCTTGCATGTCTTGTGATGTAGTTGTTTATTGTATATCTGTACAATGTAGTTGCTTCTTGTATGTCTGTGTGATGTACTTGTTTGTTGTATGTCTGTGTGATGTAGTTGTTTATTGTATATCTGTGCAATGTAGTTGCTTCTTGTATGTCTGTGTGATGTAGTTGTTTATTGTATATCTGTACAATGTAGTTGCTTCTTGTATGTCTGTGTGATGTAGTTGTTTATTGTATATCTGTACAATGTAGTTGTTTCTTGTATGTCTGTGTGATGTAGTTGTTTCTTGTATGTCTGTGTGATGTAGTTGTTTCTTGTATGTCTATGTGATGTAGTTGTTTCTTGTGTGTCAATGTGATGTAGTTGTTTCTTGTATGTGATGTACTTGTTTGTTGTATGTCTGTGTGATGTAGTTGTTTTTCGTGTGTTAATGTGATGTAGTTGTTTCTTGTATGTCTTTGTGATGTAGTTGTTTATTGTAAATCTGTACAATGTAGTTGCTTCTTGTATGTCTGTGTGATGTACTTGTTTGTTGTATGTCTGTGTGATGTAGTTGTTTCTTGTGTGTCAATGTGATGTAGTTGTTTCTTGTATGTCTTTGTGATGTAGTTGTTTATTGTATATCTGTACAATGTAGTTGCTTCTTGTATGTCTGTGTGATGTACTTGTTTGTTGTATGTCTGTGTGATGTAGTTGTTTCTTGTGTGTCAATGTGATGTAGTTGTTTCTTGTATGTCTGTGTGATGTAGTTGTTTATTGTATATCTGTACAATGTAGTTGCTTCTTGTATGTCTGTGTGATGTAGTTGTTTATTGTATATCTGTACAATGTAGTTGCTTCTTGTATGTCTGTGTGATGTAGTTGTTTATTGTATATCTGTACAATGTAGTTGTTTCTTGTATGTCTGTGTGATGTAGTTGTTTCTTGTGTGTCAATGTGATGTAGTTGTTTCTTGTATGTCTGTGTGATGTAGTTGTTTATTGTATATCTGTACAATGTAGTTGTTTCTTGTATGTCTGTGTGATGTAGTTGTTTCTTGTGTGTCAATGTGATGTAGTTGTTTCTTGTGTCAATGTGATGTAGTTGTTTCTTGTGTGTCTGTGTGATGTAGTTGTTTATTATATATCTGTACAATGTAGTTGCTTCTTGTATGTCTGTGTGATGTGATGTACTTGTTTGTTGTATGTCTGTGTGATGTAGTTGTTTCTTGTGTGTCAATGTGATGTAGTTGTTTCTTGTATGTCTTTGTGATGTAGTTGTTTATTGTATATCTGTACAATGTAGTTGCTTCTTGTATGTCTGTGTGATGTAGTTGTTTATTGTATATCTGTACAATGTAGTTGCTTCTTGTATGTCTGTGTGAAGTAGTTGTTTATTGTATATCTGTACAATGTAGTTGTTTCTTGTATGTCTGTGTGATGTAGTTGTCTCTTGTGTGTCAATGTGATGTAGTTATTTCTTGTGTGTCAATGTGATGTAGTTGTTTCTTGTGTGTCAATGTGATGTAGTTGTTTCTTGTATGTCTGTGTGATGTAGTTGTTTCTTGTGTGTCAATGTGATGTAGTTGTTTCTTGTATGTGATGTACTTGTTTGTTGTATGTCTGTGTGATGTAGTTGTTTCTTGTGTGTCAATGTGATGTAGTTGTTTCTTGTGTGTCAATGTGATGTAGTTGTTTCTTGTATGTCTGTGTGATGTAGTTGTTTCTTGTGTGTCAATGTGATGTAGTTGTTTCTTGTATGTGATGTACTTGTTTGTTGTATGTCTGTGTGATGTAGTTGTTTCTTGTGTGTCAATGTGATGTAGTTGTTTCTTGTATGTCTTTGTGATGTAGTTGTTTATTGTATATCTGTACAATGTAGTTGCTTCTTGTATGTCTGTGTGATGTGATGTACTTGTTTGTTGTATGTCTGTGTGATGTAGTTGTTTCTTGTGTGTCAATGTGATGTAGTTGTTTCTTGTATGTCTTTGTGATGTAGTTGTTTATTGTATATCTGTACAATGTAGTTGTTTCTTGTATGTCTGTGTGATGTAGTTGTTTATTGTATATCTGTGCAATGTAGTTGCTTCTTGTATGTCTGTGTGATGTAGTTGTTTATTGTATATCTGTACAATGTAGTTGTTTCTTGTATGTCTGTGTGATGTAGTTGTCTCTTGTGTGTCAATGTGATGTAGTTGTTTCTTGTGTGTCAATGTGATGTAGTTGTTTCTTGTGTGTCAATGTGATGTAGTTGTTTCTTGTATGTCTGTGTGATGTAGTTGTTTCTTGTGTGTCAATGTGATGTAGTTTTTTCTTGTATGTGATATACTTGTTTGTTGTATGTCTGTGTGATGTAGTTGTTTCTTGTGTGTCAATGTGATGTAGTTGTTTCTTGTGTGTCAATGTGATGTAGTTGTTTCTTGTATGTCTGTGTGATGTAGTTGTTTCTTGTGTGTCAATGTGATGTAGTTGTTTCTTGTATGTGATGTACTTGTTTGTTGTATGTCTGTGTGATGTAGTTGTTTCTTGTGTGTCAATGTGATGTAGTTGTTTCTTGTATGTCTTTGTGATGTAGTTGTTTATTGTATATCTGTACAATGTAGTTGCTTCTTGTATGTCTGTGTGATGTACTTGTTTGTTGTATGTCTGTGTGATGTAGTTGTTTCTTGTGTGTCAATGTGATGTAGTTGTTTCTTGTATGTCTTTGTGATGTAGTTGTTTATTGTATATCTGTACAATGTAGTTGCTTCTTGTATGTCTGTGTGATGTAGTTGTTTATTGTATATCTGTACAATGTAGTTGTTTCTTGTATGTCTGTGTGATGTAGTTGTTTCTTGTATGTCTGTGTGATGTAGTTGTTTATTGTATGTCTATGTGATGTAGTTGCTTCTTGTATGTCTGTGTGATGTAGTTGTTTCTTGTATGTCTGTGTGATGTAGTTGTTTCTTGTATGTCTATGTGATGTAGTTGTTTCTTGTGTGTCAATGTGATGTAGTTGTTTATTGTATATCTGTACAATGTAGTTGCTTCTTGTATGTCTGTGTGATGTAGTTGTTTCTTGTATGTCTGTGTGATGTAGTTGCTTCTTGTATGTCTATGTGATGTAGTTGTTTCTTGTATGTCTATGTGATGTAGTTGTTTCTTGTATGTCTGTGTGATGTAGTTGTTTCTTGTATGTCTATGTGATGTAGTTGCTTCTTGTATGTCTGTGTGATGTAGTTGTTTATTGTATATCTGTGCAATGTAGTTGCTTCTTGTATGTCTGTGTGATTTAGTTGTTTCTTGTATGTCTGTGTGATGTAGTTGTTTCTTGTATGTCTATGTGATGTAGTTGTTTCTTGTATGTCTGTGTGATGTAGTTGTTTCTTGTATGTCTATGTGATGTAGTTGCTTCTTGTATGTCTGTGTGATGTAGTTGTTTGTTGTATGTCTATGTGATGTAGTTGTTTATTGTATGTCTATGTGATGTAGTTGTTTCTTGTATGTCTATGTGATGTAGTTGTTTCTTGTATGTCTATGTCATGTAGTTGCTTCTTGTATGTCTATGTGATGTAGTAGCTTCTTGTATGTCTATGTGATGTAGTTGCTTCTTGTATGTCTGTGTGATGTAGTTGTTTATTGTATATCTGTGCAATGTAGTTGCTTCTTGTATGTCTGTGTGATGTAGTTGTTTCTTGTATGTCTGTGTGATGTTTGTTTCTTGTATGTCTATGTGATGTAGTTGTTTCTTGTGTGTCTGTGTGATGTAGTTGTTTCTTGTATGTCTATGTGATGTAGTTGTTTCTTGTGTGTCAATGTGATGTAGTTGTTTATTGTATATCTGTACAATGTAGTTGCTTCTTGTATGTCTGTGTGATGTAGTTGTTTATTTTATATCTGTACAATGTAGTTGCTTCTTGTATGTCTGTGTGATGTAGTTGTTTCTTGTATGTCTGTGTGATGTAGTTGTTTATTGTATATCTGTACAATGTAGTTGCTTCTTGTATGTCTGTGTGATGTAGTTGTTTCTTGTATGTCTGTGTGATGTAGTTGTTTATTGTATATCTGTGCAATGTAGTTGCTTCTTGTATGTCTGTGTGATGTAGTTGTTTCTTGTATGTCTATGTGATGTAGTTGTTTCTTGTATGTCTATGTGATGTAGTTGCTTCTTGTATGTCTATGTGATGTAGTTGTTTCTTGTATGTCTGTGTGATGTAGTTGTTTCTTGTATGTCTATGTGATGTAGTTGTTTCTTGTATGTCTGTGTGATGTAGTTGCTTCTTGTATGTCTATGTGATGTAGTTGCTTCTTGTATGTCTGTGTGATGTAGTTGTTTATTGTATATCTGTGCAATGTAGTTGCTTCTTGTATGTCTGTGTGATGTAGTTGTTTCTTGTATGTCTGTGTGATGTAGTTGTTTCTTGTATGTCTATGTGATGTAGTTGTTTCTTGTATGTCTGTGTGATGTAGTTGTTTCTTGTATGTCTATGTGATGTAGTTGCTTCTTGTATGTCTGTGTGATGTAGGTGTTTCTTGTATGTCTATGTGATGTAGTTGTTTATTGTATGTCTATGTGATGTAGTTGTTTCTTGTATGTCTATGTGATGTAGTTGTTTCTTGTATGTCTGTGTGATGTAGTTGTTTCTTGTGTGTCAATGTGATGTAGTTGCTTCTTGTATGTCTGTGTGATGTAGTTGTTTATTGTGTATCTGTACAATGTAGTTGCTTCATGTATGTCTGTGTGATGTAGTTGTTTCTTGTATGTCTGTGTGATGTAGTTGCTTCTTGTGTATCAATGTGATGTAATTGTTTCTTGTATGTCTGTGTGATGTAGTTGTCTATTGTATATCTGTACAATGTAGTTGCTTCTTGTATGTCTGTGTGATGTAGTTGTTTCTTGTATGTCTGTGTGATGTAGTTGTTTCTTGTGTGTCAATGTGATGTAGTTGTTTCTTGTATGTCTTTGTGATGTAGTTGTTTATTGTATATCTGTACAATGTAGTTGTTTCTTGTATGTCTGTGTAATGTAGTTGTTTCTTGTGTGTCAATGTGATGTAGTTGTTTCTTGTATGTGATGTACTTGTTTGTTGTATGTCTGTGTGATGTAGTTGTTTCTTGTGTGTCAATGTGATGTAGTTGTTTCTTGTGTGTCAATGTGATGTAGTTGTTTCTTGTATGTCTGTGTGATGTAGTTGTTTCTTGTGTGTCAATGTGATGTAGTTATTTCTTGTATGTGATGTACTTGTTTGTTGTATGTCTGTGTGATGTACTTGTTTCTTGTGTGTCAATGTGATGTAGTTGTTTCTTGTATGTCTTTGTGATGTAGTTGTTTATTGTATATCTGTACAATGTAGTTGCTTCTTGTATGTCTGTGTGATGTGATGTACTTGTTTGTTGTATGTCTGTGTGATGTAGTTGTTTCTTGTGTGTCAATGTGATGTAGTTGTTTCTTGTATGTCTTTGTGATGTAGTTGTTTATTGTATATCTGTACAATGTAGTTGCTTCTTGTATGTCTGTGTGATGTAGTTGTTTATTGTATATCTGTACAATGTAGTTGTTTCTTGTATGTCTGTGTGATGTAGTTGTCTCTTGTGTGTCAATGTGATGTAGTTGTTTCTTGTGTGTCAATGTGATGTAGTTGTTTCTTGTGTGTCAATGTGATGTAGTTGTTTCTTGTATGTCTGTGTGATGTAGTTGTTTCTTGTGTGTCAATGTGATGTAGTTGTTTCTTGTATGTGATGTACTTGTTTGTTGTATGTCTGTGTGATGTAGTTGTTTCTTGTGTGTCAATGTGATGTAGTTGCTTCTTGTATGTCTTTGTGATGTAGTTGTTTATTGTATATCTGTACAATGTAGTTGCTTCTTGTATGTCTGTGTGATGTACTTGTTTGTTGTATGTCTGTGTGATGTAGTTGTTTCTTGTGTGTCAATGTGATGTAGTTGTTTCTTGTATGTCTTTGTGATGTAGTTGTTTATTGTATATCTGTACAATGTAGTTGCTTCTTGTATGTCTGTGTGATGTAGTTGTTTATTGTATATCTGTACAATGTAGTTGTTTCTTGTATGTCTGTGTGATGTAGTTGTTTCTTGTATGTCTGTGTGATGTAGTTGTTTATTGTATGTCTATGTGATGTAGTTGCTTCTTGTATGTCTGTGTGATGTAGTTGTTTCTTGTATGTCTGTGTGATGTAGTTGTTTCTTGTATGTCTATGTGATGTAGTTGTTTCTTGTGTGTCAATGTGATGTAGTTGTTTATTGTATATCTGTACAATGTAGTTGCTTCTTGTATGTCTGTGTGATGTAGTTGTTTATTGTATATCTATACAATGTAGTTTCTTCTTGTATGTCTGTGTGATGTAGTTGTTTATTGTATATCTGTACAATGTAGTTGCTTCTTGTATGTCTGTGTGATGTAGTTGTTTCTTGTATGTCTGTGTGATGTAGTTGCTTCTTGTATGTCTATGTGATGTAGTTGTTTCTTGTATGTCTATGTGATGTAGTTGTTTCTTGTATGTCTGTGTGATGTAGTTGTTTCTTGTATGTCTATGTGATGTAGTTGCTTCTTGTATGTCTGTGTGATGTAGTTGTTTATTGTATATCTGTGCAATGTAGTTGCTTCTTGTATGTCTGTGTGATGTAGTTGTTTCTTGTATGTCTGTGTGATGTAGTTGTTTCTTGTATGTCTATGTGATGTAGTTGTTTCTTGTATGTCTGTGTGATGTAGTTGTTTCTTGTATGTCTATGTGATGTAGTTGCTTCTTGTATGTCTGTGTGATGTAGTTGTTTCTTGTATGTCTATGTGATGTAGTTGGTTATTGTATGTCTATGTGATGTAGTTGTTTCTTGTATGTCTGTGTGATTTAGTTGTTTCTTGTATGTCTATGTGATGTAGTTGTTTCTTGTGTGTCTGTGTGATGTAGTTGTGTCTTGTATGTCTATGTGATGTAGTTGTTTCTTGTGTGTCAATGTGATGTAGTTGTTTATTGTATATCTGTACAATGTAGTTGCTTCTTGTATGTCTGTGTGATGTAGTTGTTTATTGTATATCTGTACAATGTAGTTGCTTCTTGTATGTCTGTGTGATGTAGTTGTTTCTTGTATGTCTGTGTGATGTAGGTGTTTATTGTATATCTGTACAATGTAGTTGCTTCTTGAATGAATGTGTGATGTAGTTGTTTCTTGTATGTCTGTGTGATGTAGTTGTCTTTTGTATATCTGTGCAATGTAGTTACTTCTTGTATGTCTATGTGATGTAGTTGCTTCTTGTATGTCTGTGTGATGTAGTTGTTTCTTGTATGTCTATGTGATGTAGTTGTTTCTTGTATGTCTATGTGATGTAGTTGTTTCTTGTATGTCTATGTGATGTAGTTGTTTCTTGTATGTCTATGTGATGTAGTTGTTTATTGTATGTCTGTGTGATGTAGTTGTTTCTTGTATGTCTGTGTGATGTAGTTGTTTCTTGTATGTCTATGTGATGTAGTTGTTTCTTGTATG
Organism: Cepaea nemoralis; assembly: GCA_014155875.1. Taxonomy (NCBI): domain Eukaryota; kingdom Metazoa; phylum Mollusca; class Gastropoda; order Stylommatophora; family Helicidae; genus Cepaea; species Cepaea nemoralis. The sequence goes on along the minus strand of JACEFZ010026008.1, from coordinate 15,897 downwards.
TCTATGTGATGTAGTTGCTTCTTGTATGTCTATGTGATGTAGTTGTTTCTTGTATGTCTGTGTGATGTAGTTGTTTCTTGTATGTCTATGTGATGTAGTTGTTTCTTGTATGTCTGTGTGATGTAGTTGCTTCTTGTATGTCTATGTGATGTAGTTGCTTCTTGTATGTCTGTGTGATGTAGTTGTTTATTGTATATTTGTGCAATGTAGTTGCTTCTTGTATGTCTGTGTGATGTAGTTGTTTCTTGTATGTCTGTGTGATGTAGTTGTTTCTTGTATGTCTATGTGATGTAGTTGTTTCTTGTATGTCTGTGTGATGTAGTTGTTTCTTGTATGTCTATGTGATGTAGTTGCTTCTTGTATGTCTGTGTGATGTAGTTGTTTCTTGTATGTCTATGTGATGTAGTTGTTTATTGTATGTCTATGTGATGTAGTTGTTTCTTGTATGTCTATGTGATGTAGTTGTTTCTTGTATGTCTGTGTGATGTAGTTGTTTCTTGTGTGTCAATGTGATGTAGTTGCTTCTTGTATGTCTGTGTGATGTAGTTGTTTATTGTATATCTGTACAATGTAGTTGCGTCTTGTATGTCTGTGTGATGTAGTTGTTTCTTGTATGTCTGTGTGATATAGTTGCTTCTTGTGTATCAATGTGATGTAGTTGTTTCTTGTATGTCTGTGTGATGTAGTTGTCTATTGTATATCTGTACAATGTAGTTGCTTCTTGTATGTCTGTGTGATGTAGTTGTTTGTTGTATGTCTGTGTGATGTAGTTGTTTCTTGTGTCGGTGTGATGTAGTAGTTTCTTCTGTGTCTGTGTGATGTAGTTGTTCATGTCCTGCTCGTATGATATAGCTGTTCCTTTAATGCATGTGTGATGCAATTGCTTCTTGTATGTCTGTGGAATGTAATTGTTTCTTCTATGCTTATGAAATGTAATTGGTTCATCTATGTTTGTGTGATGTAATTGTTTCTGCTATACCTGTGTGATGTAATTGTTTCTGCTATACCTGTGTGATGTAATTGTTTCTGCTATACCTGTGTGATGTAATTGTTTCTGCTATACCTGTGTGATGTAATTGTTTCTGCTATACCTGTGTGATGTAATTGTTTCTGCTATACCTGTGTGATGTAATTGTTTCAGCTTTGCCTGTGTGATGTAATTGTTTCAGCTATGCCTGTGTGATGTAGGCGTCCCGTTTATGCTTGTGTTATGTAGCTATTTCTTTAATGCCAGTTAATATAGCTGCTCCTTTGATCCATGTGTGATATAGCTGTTTCCTGGACCTGGTCTTCATATTTTTTCCTGGATTATGGCCCGTGTTATTTTGGATAATATTCTGGACAGAAAGAGGTAAATATTAGTAAAATTATGCAGATAACATCAAGAGATGGGCGTACATCAGACAGTTAAAGTAACTAAGTGTGCAGCCAAAGCTAGAGGCATAGTATATTGCAGTTCTTTTGCAGCAAGCTGTAAATTTTAATCTAGACAGAGTATGATGCAGTTCTGTTAAAGCAAACCATACATTTAATCTAGATACAGTATTCTGCAGTTCCCTTACAGCAATCCATACATTTAATCTAGACAGAATATGTTGCAAGTCTGTTGCAGCAAACCGTACATTTAATCAAATATTAATCAGTATGGAGCCGTAAGGTCTAAGATGGCTGATTAACTGATAAGTGATAACAGATAAGTAAGGTCTATTCTTTCTATTATTTCTAATGGCTCGAAATGTTCTTTGACAGACAATGTGGGCAAACAATGCTTGACGTTCCAGGAGGATGATCTCCTGCAGTGTTTTTGTTTTCTTTTCCAGCCTATATTATATTTTTTCACAGCTCTTACAGTCCTGGTTGCTTCACAAGTGAAATATTATAGGCAAAATTATTTGTATAATTCATGTTTACATCTAATGAGTTATTCAAAACTGCCACTGAAATATTAATGTCATCATTTATATTTCATTGACATGTCCTTGGAAAGAATATATGTTGTTTTTATAATTGTGCTTTAAATTCACATACAGAGTTAAGTAAGATCTGACCTCATAATAATATTATTTTCATGTGTTACTAGCTGATTCAGTGCCAAACAAAAAGTGGGTTTGGCCCAAGCAGAAATTGATGGCAGAAAATGGGATATAGGGGTGTGTCATAATAATGGTGTAAAAATTGTTAAAATAGTAGCAAATATATTGTATTATATATCAAATTAAAGGCAATAAATGAATCACCCAAATAAACGAGAAGTAGATTGTGAGCTTTACTAAAACACGACTACAAGAGACAAATTAAAGGGCATTGCAGAAGGAACACGTTGGTATTGCTATTGTCACTATAGGGCAGAAATGTAATAATAATATTAGCAGATGTTGTAAAAAAAGAAATTAAAGACAGGGTTGACAATTACGTAAAATTTCCACTTACCAAGGCACTACTGCTCCAACGCTGAACTTTGATAACTACTCCACTTTGCTAAACTAATATCACTAGAATGGCTCCATAACGCCAGTAAAACACAATAAAAGCATCATATTTTGAAGCGCATCATTGCCACATAAAATGAAAAATGTCAGAAAATAGCGAGACAGGTTTTGACAATTTTCTGCTGAGAAATACAACATTTACACTATTTTTCATTTAGTTATAATTATTATTCTTTTAAATTTAATTATTTAAATACTCCTTAAATACTTTGTGATAGGCAAAGCAAACTTTAGGGGCACGTGTGGCCCATTAGCTAATTCGACATGATGACAAACTTTCATGGTTAGCGGCTAACCAGCTAAGGTAGCCGGTTAGTTTTGTTTACATTCATAAATAATTAATTTTAACCGAACAACCACATTTAACATGTGCTATCAGTTTAGAATCATTCACAAAGTCCTTTAAATCAGAATAACTACAATCTAACATTGTTTAAAACTATTATCTAATGTAAATATGTGAGGCCGAAAATCAAGGTCGATGCCGTTGTCAAATAAGAAAAGTAAAAACAAATTTAACTAAGACATTTTCCTCAATATTCAGTCATTTTCGGTCTCTCATGGTCTGTGTGTAAATGAAAAACCTTCTTCCTTTGAAAAACGCCATTTTGGGGCATTCAAATTAAGCATGGCATGCAAACAAAACAAGCAAACGAACTGCTTAGATCTTGGCAAAACAGTGACCATGGGGCAAAAAAGTTGACTCTGTTTGTCAACTGAGTGACTGTTGCCATCGTGGTGATCTTCTGCTATAGAACTATGGACATGACACATAAAGACATTCTTCAGTGTCATTGCTTAATGTGGATTATTATGATGACATTTGTATAAAATTCTGATTGCTGTACAAAATAAAGTATAAATTTTTCTTACAATTTTTCTCTACTTATTTGTGAAATATTTTAACATTGTGTTGATGCATATTAAACTGAAATATCACATTAAAAACCTATCTAATCCATGTTAAACTACTAAGCCTGCAAACAAAGCTGAAAGTCTACAAAGCAGTTGTATTATCCACACATGTTTGTGAAACCTGGACTGTTTATCAGTGACACGCTAGGAAATTAAACCACTTCCCCACATTCTGCCTTAGGAAGCTATTGAAGATTAAATGGCAAGACAAGACCCCAGACACTGAAGTCCTAGAAAGAGCATCCATGCCCAGTATCCACACTCTACTAATGAAAAATCAGAATCGCTGGGCTGGTCACTTAACTTGCATGCCAGATCACAGGCTCCCTAAACAAATTTTTTACGGCGAGCTGCGTTATGGTAAATGCTCCAGAGGTGGCCAGAGGAAACACATTTAAAAACACTCTGAAAATCTCACTGAAAGCTATTGGAATTCATCACGACACATGGGAGACTGCTGCCAAAGACCGAAATTCATGGCGTACATCATTATGCAAGGGTGCAGTCACTTGTGAAGCAACCAGGACTACAAGAGCTGTGAAGAAAAGGCTGGACAGAAAAACCACTGCAGGAAATCCTCCTCCTGGAACGTCAAGCATTCTTTGCCCACATTGTCAAAGGACATTTCGAGCCAAAATAGGCCTTATCAGCCATCTTAGAACTCACGGCTCCTTACTTTCAACCACCACTGGATGAAATGAATAGTCATCATCATTCTTGATGGACAAACAACATATATATGTATGATAATGATGATGATGATATAATGGATACCAGGAAATGTCCTGGGAAGTAAAGTCAGTTGGCATGATATCAATCACATCACACATCGAGTGCCAAGGTTGGCCTATTATTGGACCAGCACCATATACTCCAACTTGCCTCAATGTGTGCAAAAGGGCCCGTTACTTGTCTGTCTATGTTTTCTTAACACGACTTACATTACAACTTGACATGTGTTTTAGTGTTTAAATAAACTCTTTGTTTTCAGATCAAATTTGAGGGACTGTCCGGCCTGGTCAGCTTTGAAAATGGGGAGAGATACGATTTTCATCTCGACCTTATTTATCTCACACAGAACGACTTTAAGAAAGTTAGTAGTCATTGTAAAATGTCTCCATCAGCATTATATTAATTTAATCACATCAGGCATCACATACGTATTACTGTGACCCATACAAGAAGTAAAGAATATATGTTATATGTTGGGGTATCATCCTTGCAACCCAGACAAGTCCATAGGTGTTCAGATCCTTCCCCGAACATATGCATCAGCAACCTGCGGCTAATAGTGCAGGTTCTATGCTGGTTAATGAGGCTCCTCGTTCTCGATGTGCCTCTCATCTAGCCGTGCCAATTCTTACTCCCAAACCTCTCATTCTATACAACAATGTGGATACACTGACATAAAAGTCCTCTGCTCTCAACATCTCTCTAAGGGTGTTAATAACCTCGACACAGTTCCATGGGCAGGCAGGGGATGCAGCGCTAGCAAGTTTATCAGCTCTGTTCATTTCCCTCAACTCCCGCATATCCCTGTATGAAGATAAAAGTGACATGTACAGAAAACAGACCTCTGCAGTGATTCAGTGGCCAAGAATAATAACACTGTAACCTACCAGGCATGTCATAAGAGCTATTTATAGACATTTCTCATGCTACTCTTCCTGTAAACAACTTTAGTTGCAAAATCCTACCATGTTTACAAAGGGTTCGGTGTGAGTTGGTTGAGGGGCCTATATTCTATTGGGAGATAGAAGGCAACAGAAGAATATCACAAAACTGCATGTGTTCAGATATGATGTTCTCTCAACTTTATTTACATATTTGTTTGACTTCAATATCCTACTTACTGCACGGTTAATATTCAACAGTAAATTATCACATGAGGAGAGACGGAAGACAGTTAAGATGTCATTTAAAAAAAGATGTTGGGAATATTGTATGTAAAGAAATCATTTTACATTCTTCTCTACTGTGGAAACAATGAACTTCTGCATAGTTAATATTTGACAGTAAATAAGCAAATGTGGAGAGACAGAATACAGCTGAGATGTCATTTTTGAGGAAGATGTTGGGAATATTATATGTACAGAATTCATTTTACATTCTTCTCTACTATGGAAGTAATGAACTTCTACATAGTTAATATTTGACAGTAAATAATCAGATGAGGAGAGACAAGACGGCTGAGATGTCTAGTCTTTTTGTTCTCATTAAGACCATGAGTGCAATTATTCTGAGGACCCCATGATAGCCATTCAGGATATTTGAAATATTGTATGTAAAAAATGTATTCTACATTCTTCTTTTATATACGATCAGTGAACTTCAACATAGTTAATATGTGACGGTTTGTGGAGAGACAGAAGACAGCTGAGATGTCATTTTTGAGACACATATTCTAAATATTGCATGCAAAGAAATCATTTTCATTCTTATCTACTGTGGAAGCAATAAACTTCTATGTAGTTAATATTTGACAGTATGTGGAGAGACAGAAGAAAGATGGGATATCATTTTTGAGGAATATGTTGGGAATATTTCATGTAAAGAAATGATGCATTCTTCTCTACTGTGCAAGCAATTAACTTTCAAATATTTCAACCCTCACCAATGGAAACTGCACAATTGGATGTGTGCAAAGTGTTATGATGTTGACTCAATAAACCAGTCAATTAATTGCTTTGAAAACCATAGGATTTACATTATATCACCCAATTTTACCCCATGACGTGATCTCCCTCCACAGAACCGCAAACCAATTGCTGAGAAATGTGCACGAAGCATGAACTCTGTAGCTCCTGCAATGGCTGCTGTGGGGCCTTCAGAACAGTTGCACTCATGGTCTTAATGAACGTCAGAAAGACTTGATCATGACCTTTATCATGAGAAATTTGAATTGAATTGAGCTAAGAACCAACATTACTCACCCAAGACATTCCCATAGGTGCTCTGTCCCCTTGTTCAACAGCCAGTGAAGAGTCCCACTACTGATCACTCTCACCACTATCTGATTGAAAGTTCTCCTGATCTTCCCTCTCAGTTTTGAGATTCTTCCATGAACCCCTGCCGAACACCCATAATCTCATTCTTTCCACTTATGGATTCTCAATATGTCCCCCAACTTCTCCACCTGGTTCCTCAGGTGCACGACCACCTTTCCCTTGTTCATAGTTAATCTACCACCAAGAGGTGCATTCCCTGCCAGCCTATCAGCTTTTTAATTCCCCTGCACTCCCGCATCGCCAGGGCAAAAGATCCATACAATTCCTCAAAATCTATGATTTTGTATAGGTTTGTGGCTTCATTTCCCTCATTTAATCAATCAGTCAATCAGCCAATCAATAAATCAATCAGTTGTGCTTAAACAAGCATACATATATGCCAGTTTAACCAATAGTAAATAGTAAGTAAAGTAAAGAAACTTAACAGATGTTAACATGCATTGGGCAATAAACCAATTGACACTCGGTGGGTAATGTGTCAGTATCGTGCGAGCTGCCTTTACTTCCCAAGACTGTTTCTGGTACCCATTTTAGGCTGGGTAGATCTGGGAACCCAAGTAACTCTAAAGTAAAATTATTTCAAATCTGCCCGTTGGTAGTTCTGTGCTAATTGTCATTTTGTGTTTATTTATTTTCAGGCTGGAACCTGGGAGAGAACGAAAGGTCTGAATTTTACCATGATGCCCCAGGAAGTTAATAATACAATATCTGGTAGAAATACATTGTGTCAACCTACGTGTAAGATTGTGGTAACTTGTGGGTTTTGGGTTCGATGTATAGGATACCTGTTTTAAATCACCTTATTGCCAAGGATTCTTATCCGTAAGGCAATATTTTCTTTTCTGTATTGTCAAGGATTTTTACCTGTAAGAGCAATGATTCTGGTTCGATGTATGGGATACTGTTTTAAATCACCTTATTGCCAAGGATTCTTATCAGTAAGGCAATATATTCTTTTCTGTATTGTCAAGGATTTTTACCTGTAAGAGCAATGATTCTTATCTGCAAGACAGATAATTTTATTTTGTGAAGCAAAGAATGTTTATCTATAAATCAAAGGATTCTTATTTGTAAAGCAGCACATTCTTGTCTGTAAGGTGAAGAATCTTTATCTGTTAAAATAATGATTCTCATCTGCATGACAGAGACTTTGTGATTGTGAAGCAAAGCATGTTTACCTGTAAAACACTTGGTTCTTATCTGTAAAGCAAAGGAGTCTTATCTATAAGAGGTGAAATAAAACTCCTTTGTGGAAAGGAAGATAGAGGATGACAGCAAGAGAAGATTCTTGACACCCCCATGTCATGGCATGTTAAACTGCCGGTGCATGAGTTGATACAAGCTGTTAAAGATCACAAGCTATGGAGAAGCATGGCTGCTGAGGTAATTCCGCAAGGCATTTGATGATGATTGTAAGTGTATCCGCTGTATTGTAACTGCCTGAGCAAAAAATGTGTAATCCTAAGCCCCCCAAAAAAGTGTTGCAAGGCAGATACAAGAAACAGTACACACATTATATTATAATAAGTTTTGTTTTTAGTTTCCAGTTAACACTGAAAGAATTGTGGTTTTTCAAAAGAATTGTGAGAATATTTTGAACAAAAAACAGAAATCAAATGCTGAGCTATTCAATGACAGCCAGGTCACAGCTGGTAATATTCCTTTCTTGCAGACTGAACAATGTGAAACCAGCATATGTAAGCAACATCCATACACTGCACACACACTTTCTGAAATTCAAAGAATTCAACTACAATTCATGGTCTGTATCCTGTATCATACATAATGCCCACACCCATACACAGCACACACACTGTATTTCTTCCATTCACAGAATTCAACTATGATTCATTGTCTGTAACCTGTATCATACATAGATGCCATTTTCACAGACAATTCCAATGGCTCTATTTAATGACAGTGTAACAAGTATCTACTGTCTCTTAATTCCTTTGATCTTCCTGATTGTCACATCTTTCTTCAGACCCTGTCTTTTCAGAACAGAACCAATAAGTGACAGATCTCTTGTCCTGAAGTGGGTAATCATTTCTGAACAGAATCAAAACATGGCGAATATTGTGTCCTGCAGTGGGTAATCATCTATCTGTCTTTGAGCATTGGCCTCTTGCAATGCTTGGATGTTGTTGGAGGTTTTAATATAAACAGTCTAGGCAATGTAGATGACACAGTATTGATAGCTGAAAATGCTAAAGATCTTCAACTGTTGGACATTGTGGTAATAGAGAGTGCAGAAAATCTTTTTTCAAGAAAATAGAAACAGTAACACCAAAATGGGATATAACAATAGAAGGGGAATTGCCTAACCATGTTAATTGATTTAAATACCTGGGGAAAATAATAACATCAGATGGAAGATGCATGTAAGAGATTAAAAGCATAATAGGGCAAACTAAAGCTGCATTTCAGGAAATGAAAAGAGTCTTGTACAATAAGTCACTTTAATAGACTGTCAGAAAGAGCGTGTGATATAAAATATTATTTGACATGTGGAGGATGAACACGCAATCTAGGAACAGCTTAGAGGCAATAGGGATGTGGATTCTGAGGAAAATGTTGTGAATACCTTGTACTGCCTGAGTAACTAATAATGATTGCCTGGAAAAGGACAAGATGCGCCACCATTAAAAAATCTTTCATTTTCACTTATCTCTCGTCAGACTGAGCCATATGTGATTTTGAATTCCTCGCACCCGTCTAAGTACTATGGTTTCTGTGTGGAGTTGCTGGACATGATTGCCAAGGCTAGGAACTTCACCTGGGAGATTCAGCTGCAGAAGACAGTGGGCAAGCCGCAGCCTAATGGCACCTGGGATGGAGTCATGGGAGTTCTGATTAACAGGGTCAGTTTACTAAAGTAAGCATGGATTTAGTTTTTTTGGGCTTACTGAAGTAAGTGTGTTTTTTCTCTGGTGATTTTTTTGAAAGGTGATTAGTTGCTTGTTGGAAACTGTGATGTTATTATAAGTAATTAATTTTGGTTATTATTACGTTTCTGAAGTCATAATATAGTCACTAGTGGCATAGTTGTTAGTGCCCTTGGCTGCCATTAGTGAGTAAGTTATCAGTTATCAGTTGGGGTATCTTCGTTGCACTCCGAACATGTCCATAGGTGCTCAGATCCTCCCCCCAGCATATGCATCAGCATCCGGTGGCTAATAGTGCCAGTTCTGTGTTGGTTGACGAGGCACTTTGTTTTCCCGATGTACCTCTCGCGTCTGGCTGTGCCGATTCTTACTCCCAGGTCTTTCATCCTGGTCAGCGATGTGGAATCACTGACGTCAAAATCCTCTGTTCTCGCCAAATCTTTAAGGACGTTAATAACATCGGCACGATCCATGGGCTGGCCATCTACAGGGGGTGCAGAGCCAGCCAGTTTGTCAGCTCGTTCATTTCCCTCAACTCCCGCATGTCCCGGGACGAAGATGAAGGTGACTTTACGGACAACAGACTTCCGCAGTGATTCAGTCCACTGTCTACGTACAGATCCAGCTTCGACCTTCTGAATCATGCTCATTGAATCACTTAGTACACACACGTTGGTATAATGCTGTGATTCCAGCCATATGAAAGCCTGTGTAACTGCCATCACCTCCATCGTCATGCTGCTCGTGGTCATAGAGTGGGCACCACTGGATTCTTGAACGGTTCGGCCCGCTGAACGGGCTGTAAATGCCCACACACTTCTCTGCTGCTTTACAACAGATCTATCTGTATAGATGAGCACTTCAGGGCTATCTGAGTGTTCATAGATGAGCGCGTTAACCTCTGCATTGACAGCAGCAGGGTTCTGCTCTCTGCACCATCTGTCGAGTGTGATAATGCAGGAGAAAGTGCACTTAAAGGCTGGAGGCACCGGCACCCATTCCTTGCCGGGGTTGATACTGGTAAGACTGCAGACCTGTCTGACGACATCTTCCGCCCGACCCATCCATGATTTGCCACTCTTTAGCCTGTCACCCTTTTCTCTGATATAGCGTCATGCAGAGGGTGCTGCTCATCTGCACTTATTTTTAAGTATGCACGAGCTCTCCAGATCTTGATTCTGTGTTCCATTGTCGGGAAGTCAAGGAGGTATCTCATTGCTACACAGCTGGTGTCTCTCGTGCAGCCCAAAATGATGCGCATGGCTTCGTTTTGTACCTTTTCGAGTCTTCCAATCTGTGTAGGGCTGACAGTGAGGATGGCCAGGGCATACTCGATGCCTGAAAGTACAAGTCCTTGGAACAGAAGTATTAGCAGTCTTTGCTCGATATTGGCAGTCGCCATGACTCTCATTGCTGACAAACCTTTTCGAGCCTTCATTATGACATAATCGACATGATCTCTGAAGGACAGGCTACGATCAAGCCTCACGCCAAGATATGTCATTGACTGGGTTCTACTCAAACTGCTCCCATCCATTCTTACTGCCGGCAGGTCTGTTTTCATAATATGGTTGTTTAGTGAGAACCATGTAACCGTTGCCTTTGCAGGGTTGACAAGGGCACCGGCATCAGCACACCATGAGGAAATTCGATCTAGTTCGCCCTGCATATCATTGGCAACCGCCTGTCTATCTCGACCCCATCGATACACGAGGATGTCGTCAACGAATGACAGAGTCCTACCCCTCCTGTCCAACTGTTGTTCAGTGATCGGCACCGTATACACATTGAATAGTACTGGTGACAGTGGTGAACCCTGCGGCAATCCTGGACATATCGTTATCGGCTCAGAAGACCAACTCCCGCATCTTAGCACCACCTTCCTTTGGAGCAGAACTGCAGCTATCCATCGTACAAGGTGAGGGTGCACTTTCAGTCTGAGGAGGGTTTGCGTCAAGTGCTTGAATGATACTCTGTTATATGCGTCCTCTAAGTCTATGGCGGCCACACATGTCTCTTCTCTGACCTGAAATCCTTCGTAAACGTCTTGAGCAAAGACAGCCGCATTCAGCATGACTCTTTGTTGCGTCTGTATCCTCCAAGTGTGGGCGGGAAGCAGCCGAGCTGTTCCAAGTCCCAAGCAAGTCTGTGTGCTACAATTTTCTCCAGTAGCTTGCCAACAGTATTCTGCATCGTAATGATTCTGTATCCGCTTATCTTGGAATGGTCTTTGTTCGGTTTTGGCAGCGGCAGCAAGTAGCTGTATAGCCATTCTTCTTTGACCTGACCCCTCTTGATACTGGTGTTGAATTCTCTGGCCAGTTCTTCCATGTCATCATCTGATATCACCAGTAGGTCACCATATCGGATGCCGTCTGGGCCTGGGGCTGTGGTAGGTGATTTCTTGAGCATCGCACGCGAGTAGTGAGTAAGTACAGTTTCTGTAACTGGGCTAAATTGTGTTGTTTCAATAATTAATTGAGGTAAGTATTGTTTTTAAATTGGGTGAAATAATTTTTTTTTCTGTAATTGGACAAACTTAATGTTTCAATAATTGGGTTAGGTAAGTATTGTTTTTTTTTTAATTCATCAAGTTGAGCAAAGGTGAACAAATCAACAGTCTTTGAAGCTGACAACAACAACAACAACAACAATCATTTCTGATGTCAATGAAGAGGTTTTTCTTTCAAGGATTGAAGTACTTCGCATTCTATTTTAATATGCATATAGCTTGTCTACGTAATTTTGATATAATTGTCTGCATAGATACGATAGCTCTATATGATATTGAATGCAAACAGTATGGGAAGGTTTTCAGCTTATATTTCCAGTGATTATGCATATGATGGAAAGTTATTAAGTAACACATTTTCTGAATAATATTTATTTTACAATAGTGAGAACCGTAAATTGTGTGTGTGTGTTATTTCTCAACATATCCTCCAACCTGCCAACACACTTGGTCCACCTGTCTACTAGCTTGTTGGTGCATTCTCAGAAAAAGTTATTAAGTGTGGCCTGAAACCAATTGTGCACCACCTCCATTAGCTCATTGTCATCTGCAAACCTCTGAGCCAGCAAATGTTCTGTTAGGGTACTAACAAGTGGAAGACTGGTGACGCCAAGACTTGACTGTATGCTGGATGTTTTAAGACCTCAAATTTCAGAGCACAGTGCATCCACTGTATGCACAGCTGCATGAGGGCGGGTGTTGTCATGCAGCAACAATACTCCTTTTGAGAGAAGTCCCTGGTATTTCGATCATGTTGCAGGCTTCACTTTATTCACTGGAATGTCACTATTGAGTATATGTCAAAATTTCTCCCTTTCCTAAAAATGCTTCAATGACATCATCATGCTCCCTATCAACTACGCTAACGTATCCAATAAAGCTAAGACAAGGTTAAGGCAAATTCATAACAACTTAATATAATCACATAAACTTGATTTCAAAACTGATTTTTTTTTTCTTCATCCAGAAAGCCGACATTGGAATAGGTGATCTGACCATCAACTTAAAGAGAGAGAAAGTTGTTGACTTCACCAAGCCATTTTTGACCACAGGAATTACGATCCTGATAAAGAAGCCAGCACCAAAATCACTGAACCTGTTCTCGTTTCTCTCCCCTTTATCCGCGGATGTGAGTATACTAGATGCTTGCATTCTGTGTGTGTATGTGCTTACACGCTCGCATGTGCTTGTGTGTGTAAAAATTACATATGTTCAATTGTATACACATATTCTCGTTTGAATGTCTGCGTGCACATATGTGTGTTCTATATACAATACACTTTTGTATATTCTAAAGTATCTTAGGCTTACATAATAGTGGATCTGCATCATCATCATCATCATCATCATCATCATCATCAGCATCTTCTTCTTCTTCCAATTTGCCATCAAGCTGTAGTTGGAAGGAATAGTTGACTTTCCAGTACCTGTTTGGTGGCGCTTGATAGTGTCATTCTGTGTGATTGTACAGTCTCTTTGATGTTTTCAATCCATTCTCTTCTCAGATGTTCTCTTGCTCTTATATCAGATCTTCTCGATGTAACACTAGTGTTGGTAGCTGATGGTGTTGCATTCTAACAAGATGGCCGAACCATTTGATCTGCTGCCTTTCAGTATATGTGACACAAGGTGTTGATCCAACTGTCTGTCTGATAACAACAATTCTTGTTCCGTCTCACATAATTAAGTTGGCCACTCTTCTCACTACTTTTAAAATAAGATGTCCGAGAAAAGCACCAAACAAATTAAGAAATGAAGAGATCTATAATACAGTTGAAGCAACACCAGTTGTTAAAGTCATTGATAGACAAAGAATTAACTCGTTCGGCCACCTAGTGAGTATGAACCCAATGTCGCCAGCAGCAAGGGCTTACAGTGTGAAAATAGAAACATGAAGAGGCAGGGAAAGCCTACAAAAACGATGGATCAACAAAGTCATCTGCACTTAAAAACCCACTATAGCTCACCATGGCAAGCGAGCAAGCAAGCCCTAGTTCGTAAACCAATCATCAAACAAGACTGCGACTCCTGACGCCATAGAGCATTGAAGGACAAAAGAAGAAAGAATAGGGCAAATGAGGACAGAATGGCCCACTAAGGTTTCTTTTTTGCCTTTCATCATCTTCAAGTAGTGACAGCACATTTGACTATTAGTCTTCTTCTTTAAGTTCCAATTAGTCTTCAACAACCTCTGCCCTGTGACATCATGGGGCACTCATGCGGGCTTCATCTAGTTCAGGCTCGATGTTCTCCAGTCACAAGTGATGTCGTCTTCTTCTTGCATGCTTCTCCTCTACATGTCATTTTATAAACATTTCTGAACACGAGTTGTGGCTCTTTATATGGTGACGTTCCCAAATTGTCTGCCCTTGACATCATTCAACAATGTTTTCTTCAACCCAAGTTTTTGTCATTCTTTTGACAGTTTTTTCTTGCCCTGACATTCACCCAGTTGATCTCTGTCTGTCTCTCTCTCTCTCTCTCTCTCTCTCTCTCTCTCTCTCTCTCTCTCTCTCTCTCTCTCTCTCTCTGTGTGTCTCTCTCTCTCTTCCTCCCTACCCACCCCCTCTCTCTCTCACCCTCCCTCTCTCATTCCCTCCCCCACATCCCCCCTCTGTCTATATACGAGGGGGATTCAAATGAAAACCCTAAATGTTTTTTGTTTTTTTCTGAATATGTTCTGAAAACCTAATGAACAAATGAATCATTTTTCGATGTAGTCACCACTGTGTTCAATGCAAGTCCTCAGGCACTGATAAAGTGCTTGGATTCCTGTAGACAAATTGACTTTTGGGTCATTACTCAGTATGCCTGACCCAGTCATGAAAAGCATTTCACAGAATCCACGCAATTTTGAAACTTCTTATTCCAGTTGTACACTTGCTGGATTGACAGGCATGCATCACAATACTGGACTTTCATTCGCTGATGAATTTCTATATATTTCACCCTTCACTGATTGAAAAATGGATAACAGAACACTGATTCTGTATAGTGCATGTCAAAGGCCTCTTTAATCTGTCCTTTTGACGTCACTGTGTTTGTCTGCACCACGATGTCATATGCTGAACACTCTTGACATCCTTAACATCAATATTGACAGGTTACAAGACAATATCATGGTAAATTTAATTTCTATCAGATTGGTAAGGTTTCTATCTTGATTATATACGAGGGTGAGTTTATAAGTAAGTCACAAACGGCTATAGAAAAATAACTAAATATGATAAATTGATAACCAGCTTATTTGTATGCATACATTATCCCTTTATTTCTCAACATAATTTCCACCAACATTGATGCACTTATCCCATCGTTTTATCAGTCCTACCAAACTGGCTGCATAGAACTGCATGCTCTGTTTTCTAAACCACGTTTTCACTTCACATTCAACTTCAGTGTCATTCGCGAAATGTCTCCCACCAGGGTGGGTTGTCAGTGTTTATGCTGACAAATGTTTGTCCGTAAAGCGGTGCATAGCTGGGTAGAAAACGTTACGAGGGCGAGTCAATAAGTATGTCACACAGTTCTGTGGGATGGCCTGTAAATGAAAACAAAGCATGCAATTCTATGCAGCTGGTTTGGGAGAACTGATAAAATGATGGGATAAGTGCATTAATGTTGGTGGAAATTATGTTGAGAAATAAATGGACAATGTATGTGTATACAAATAAACTGGTTTCAAGTTGTTATCATGTGTAGTTATTTTTCTACAGCCATTTGTGACTTATTTTTTAACTTACCCTCGTATATATATATATATATATATATATATATATATAGTCATTGGCACCTTGCCGTCTTGACAGACGATAGTTTGTGCTTTAAAAAGGCATAATAACTTTTACCTATGACGGTAGTGAATGTGACATCCCCCAGAGGTACACTGTGCATAATGCCGCCACCAGAATGCCAACACAAAATTAATCCACGAAATGACTACCTAACAATATACCTGGAGTAATTACTACCGGCCTAGACCTAATTCAAGTCAGTTTGTGTGTGCTGTGCTTAATCATCACATAATATGCCTTCCTAGAAAGATGTTAGGCAATCTGAACCCGGGGTTTTGGGGGGAAAGGAAAAGA